>JBBPRK010000948.1:0-16222 GCA_038093075.1 Boletus patriciae
GCGTTCCACCCGGAACTCCGCGGACGACCTCATCCGAAAACATTTGCTTCCACGCCTGAAGACCCCCTGCAAGTAACATGGGCGTATGGCGCAGAAATTTTCTGAATGCACTGTCGAACACGGCTCGGACAAAGGCCGAGAGCGGACCAGTGACATCATACGTCTCTGAAGAAGTATCATAAAGAACCACAAAGTCAAATTTATCGCGGTTGTGAAAGAGCACCCATTCTTCCCGTGGTGCGACAACTAGCGAATCTTCAAGGCTAGCAGCCGTCACGCTACGCCTATCATTAGCAGACAACATGCCAATGTATAGGTCCATTACCTTGGATATCTAAGGACGGTCGGTTCGAGGCATACAATGGCATCGGCTTTGATATGTTCGTTGTTAAATTCGCCTCGCGTCCGTATGTCAACCAGAAGGGTTTTGAAACCAGGTGCATCCAAGTATTCACGCAGGAGTTCGGGAAGAATGGTATTTGGCGCCGGAATCCTGATGTGTTATCTGAGTATGGTCTAGGGATATAGGTTAATAAGGCTCACGTTGCAGCTGATTTTTCCAGATCGGTCAACTTTTCTTCGATCGCTTGAATACGTTGCGTAAGGTTACTGCCTTCCGTCTAATCACCCGACATTAACATTAACCCCAAATGAGGCTGACAAGGGAAATATGTACCTTTTGGAAGTCGATAAACTCCTTGTACAAAAGGCCATGCCGTCCAAGTTCGTTTTCGGCCAAGAACTCTGCGCTGTTCATGAACATGTGGGTTAGGACACCGGCCTTCAAAAGAGGGCCAAACGCCGCGTTCAGGTCACCCTGGTTCTCGAAAATTCGGGCCAGCTGAGACTGGGTACGCGCGATCTTGATGAGTGAAATGGGGGATATTCCCTTGGCAGTTTTGCGGACGTCCTCCTTGACCCTTTCTTTTACTTCTGCGACCGTCAGATCATCGTTGTTGGTGACGGAACCATTGTGCATTGCTGGAAGTGGGTTATGGTCGTTTCTGATGTTATCAGGAAGGTGAAAGTGACTCTTGTCAGTGTGTGAAGATCCGAAGCCTGGTCCAGGTGGCGTGAAGGAAGTAAAGTCACTTCTAAATAACGCCCAAATCACTGTAAATCAGTACTACTATGCTGTACTGTGTACACTGTACAGCAACTTCGTCAGTCACAAAAATGTCACCAGGGGTCACATCAAGTCACACAAGCCGAATGCAAACTCCGCTTGGCACAGGTCTGACGACCGTTATTAACAAGCTCTAGTAGGAATTAATAGTAATGATAGTAGTCGTGAGTAATGGACAACAAGGATGGCGAGCTGCGAAGGCCCATCCCCCGACGCCAGCATATTTTCCTTCCTAAGTATTTCAACTTTGCTCCCGGCAACTATTTTATTCACATATTCTCTCTTCACGTTTTGTCCTACCTTTAGACCGTGTTTAAAGATTGCTCACTAGCTACTCTGTTGTGTTACTTGGTAGAAATGCGATGAGGAACATCAAAAGTTCCAAAAGGATAATGTAGAGGTAAGGTATGTCATCCAACATGACGACAAGCAACATGCACGGCAGTGTTCGAAAAACGCAATCGATCAAAAGCCAAAATCGCCCGAGGGTCGTCCCCCGGAGTGGAAGCGGAAGCCACCTCCGCCTCCGCCGAATGGTCCACCACCACCCTGGAACTGGGCAAAGATATCCGCTAGATCAGCTGGATTCATAGCCCCAAATGGGCTGCCCATGCCGCCCATGCCAGAATCGTTCTGCCCATCTTCGTCCTCGCCCATGTCGTATCGCTCTCGTCGTCGAGGGTCCGAGAGCACGGCGTGTGCTTCGACAACGAGCTTGAATTTCTCCTCGTCTCCGCCCTGCAGACACAAAGGAAGATGAGTGTACATAGCAGTGGGACTAGGGGGTGGTGACCTTATCTGGGTGGTGTTTCAGGCTTTCCCGACGGTATCCTTTTTTGATCTCCACGTCTGAGCAGTCCCTCGGGATGCCTGAACATGAACGTAAGAGCAAGCTTGTTCCCAAACGTTAAATAAGACCTACCGAGAATCTTGTAATAATCCTTCGTCTTAATCCGCTTGAGCGCGGCCTCTGCTTTCTTGAGCTCAACCCTAAGGGATCTGACATCTCCATCGGCACCTTCAAACTCAGCCTGTTCGATAGAAGACTTAAAGTCTGCCACTGCGGCGTCAAATTTCTCGAGGTGGAGATGGATGCGGGCACGGGTGCGCAGCGCTTTGAAGGATGAGGGAAGGAGAGCAAGGGATGCTTCCGTATCTGCCAAGGCTTCATCGTATTTTTCAAGCTACGCTCGAGATCGTAAGAGACGTGAGAGATACATTACATGGAAAAAGTCTGGCACCTTTACTATCGTAGCGGCACGGTTCGATAGCAGGGTGGCACGGATATGTCCGCCATTACCCTCTTCTTCTGCCCGACCTACGCGCTGTTGAGAGAGGAAATCAATACGATCATCAGAATTGTAGTGTTGCACACCTCCAAACACTCCGTATAAAGTATAATTGCCTCGACCAGTCTGCCGCTTTTAAAGGCTGTATTACCCTCTTCCTTTATCCGTTCGACGTCTTTTATACGCTTCCGTAGTCGTGAAGCAACTTCATGTTCGGGGTCCAACCGGAGCGCTGATGCGACGTGTTGAAGCGCAAGTGGCAGCTTGCCGGAAAGGAAGAGTACTAGTCCACGCACAGCAAGAATCTCGGGCGAGTTGGGATCAAGTCTCATAGCGTCACTATGAACGAGAATATGATCCACCAGGTCAGACTCTGCAGTGGTACCTCGCCAATGGCACTCCACTTACTCTGCAGCGATGTTGGCGGCATCCCAATTAGCGCGTGCAAGTTCTAGCTCGACTCTCCACAGGCGCCATTGCGTCGGTACTTCGCTACCTTCGCCATCTATGCTTTGCAGACACTTGTCCAAAGCAAGCCGGGCCATTCCCCACTCCTTTTTGCGTTTCGCACCGTCAAAGTCACGCAAATGAGCTTCAAGCTCGAGGACCTTTTCCTGAAGTTGCAGTGCGGCAGCGTTGGTCGGTTCCTGAGTAATTACGGTACGTAACGTCGTCAGAGCAGGCTCCGAAGAACCCAGAGCGAAATGACATCGTGCGAGGCGGATCAGGGTCTTTGACGAAGGTTGGGCTGATTGCAGCGCGGTCGCCTGCTGACAATCAGCCAGTGCCAGGCGGAAGCGTTTCAAGGCCATGTAAGATGCGGCACGGTTGGTGAGATAGGAAGGTTCGGTTGGCTTCATCTCTGGAAAAAAGGATGTCAACGATTGCACGATAAGACATGCTGTAGAGCGAAGATGGCACCTATGGCTTTGGTATATAGGTCGATGGCATTGTGGTATTTTTTTACTCTGAAAGCGACGTTTCCCTGCTCTTTTATGTCGTCTGCCGTAGCTCCTGTGGCTCCTGTGGGTTTCTCCAGTCAAGGACTCGGCAGGGACTGACTGCGCGGCGCGTCAGATACCGACGTGGAAGGTAGGATCGCACCTGAGGTACTGCTGATCCCATCCTCGAAAATGTTGTTTGGTGAGGCCCGCGTTCCACCCGGAACTCCGCGGACGACCTCATCCGAAAACATTTGCTTCCACGCCTGAAGACCCCCTGCAAGTAACATGGGCGTATGGCGCAGAAATTTTCTGAATGCACCGTCGAACACAGCTCGGACAAAGGCCGAGAGCGGACCAGTGACATCATACGTCTCTGAAGAAGTATCATAAAGAACCACAAAGTCAAATTTATCGCGGTTGTGAAAGAGCACCCATTCTTCCCGTGATGCGACAACTAGCGAATCTTCAAGGCTAGCAGCCATCACGCTACGCCTATCATTAGCAGACAACATGCCAGTATATAGGTCCATTACCTTGGACGTCTAAGGACGGTCGGTTCGAGGCATACTATGGCATCGGCTTTGATATGTTCGTTGTTAAATTCGCCTCGCGTCCGTATGTCAACCAGAAGGGTTTTGAGACCAGGTGCATCCAAGTATTCACGCAGGAGTTCGGGAAGAATGGTATTTGGCGCCGGAATCCTGATGTGTTATCTGAGTATGGTCTAGGGATATAGGCTGATAAGGCTCACGTTGCAGCTGATTTTTCCAGATCGGTCAACTTTTCCTCGATCGCTTGAATACGTTGCGTAAGGTTACTGCCTTCCGTCTAATCACCCAACATTAACATTAACCGCAAATGAGGCTGACAAGGGAAATACGTACCTTTTGGAAGTCGATAAACTCCTTGTACAAAAGGCCATGCCGTCCAGGTTTGTTTTCGGCCAGGAACTCTGCGCTGTTCATGAACATGTGGGTTAGGATACCGGCCTTCAAAAGAGGGCCAAACGCCGCGTTCAGGTCACCCAGGTTCTCAAAAATTCGGGCCAGCTGAGACTGGGTACGCGCGATCTTGATGAGTGAAATGGGGGACATTCCCTTGGCAGTTTTGCGGACGTCCTCCTTGACCCTTTCTTTTACTTCTGCTACCGTCAGATCATCATTGGTGGTGACGGAACCATTGTGCATTGCTGGAAGTGGGTTATGGTCGTTTCTGATGTTATCAGGAAAGTGAAAGTGAGTCTTGTCAGTGTATGAAGATCCGAAGTCTGGTCCAGGTGGCGTGAAGGAAGTAAAGTCATTTTTAAATAACGCCCAAATCACTGTAACTCAGTACTATGCTGTACTGTGTACACTGTACAGCTGGTCGCCTGTGTAGCCGAGGCACGAGGCGGCGCAGGCTTTAGTCTATGCGTGAGAAGCGAGATGGCTCACCTCTCTTGCCTTCGCCACCCTCGCATCCTCTGTAGACCGTAGTCAGTCACCAGCCGTAGCCTGACTTCTCTTTCTTGTCGCTTTTTCCCATTCACCTGTTACACTCATCACACTCGTTATGCCGCTTCCTCGGAACCCGCACAACGCTAACCCTCCGGACTTCCGTGACAATCGTTTCGCCCCCGCGCGCCAGCCGCTCGTAGACAATTTCAACATTTCGCACGAAGTCGCCGCCCAACGCCTCCTCGACATTTGGACGGCACAGAACGCTATCGAACAACAAGAATGGGACGCTCAGCAGGAAGCAGAAGCCGAACAAGAGAGACAACAACAAGAACGCCTTCTAGCGCAGCGAGAAGAAGAAGAGCGTCTCCGCCTGCAAGAAGAAGAGACGCTTCGTCAAGAAGAAAGGAAGAAAAACCGTAACAAGTTCCTTCCTTTCAACGACGTCAAAGTCTCCTCGACCGTTCCCACTAATCCCTCGCCGCACGCCCTTCGCAGATTACGCAAAGGGGAATACGTCGAACTACACTACTTCACGAACAAAGGTCTCGCCGAGGCGCAATCCATCTCCCACTCCGTCGATGACGAAGCCCTCACTTTAATCCAAGATGACCAGGGTCTCCACTCCTTCGTCCCCATCTCTGCGGCCAAAGCTAAGGAGACCGTAATACCAGATCACGAGCTAACATGGCCCCAAATAGACGAAGCCACCCACCGCATGCTGCAAGCCATGAAAGAGTGCGGTTGGGGCGCTGATCGAACAGACGCGCATCTCCACTTCTGGATGAACCTCAGCGCTCACGAGTGGCGACATGACGCGGAAGATGCCGCTCGCCAAGCCCTCATCCTCTACCAAGCCACCTACCGCAGGAGGTGGCACGACGCCCTAGGCACACCCTCGTCATTCAACCTAAAATACATCGACGAAGAAGCCCTTAACAAGTTCAAGTTCAAGATCACCAGCAGGCTGCATGCAGCCATTATGAGGCAAGCTAAAGAGGCAAGTGTCTCGTTCTCTCTTCATACTCGCGCACCCCACATCTAACAATTGATTTCATAATTTACATATTTTCTACTTCATACGCACTACATGTACTCAACGCATCCCTCTCTCCGCCCATCTCATGGCTACACGCCCTTCCATCGCCCTTGGACCGGACCCACTACACGGCCCGATGGCACGTGGCACCGGCTTCCATAACATGGCGTCTTTTACCATGGCTCACCACACCCTTTGACTTTCACGTCTTGCGCTACACGCGCTTTGCTACACGCAACCCGCTACACGCGCCCCTATCCCATCCACTCCCCCATGGCGGTGTTTTTCATGAAACCCAGGCTATGGACAAGCTCCTCGCCTCCATAGCGGCAATGCAAGCTTCCAATAGCGCGCACCACCCGGCTCCATCATTGCACACCCACGCCCCATACCAACAAAGCCATCCCCCCCACTCTACTCCCACATCCCACAACCGCCAACCAAGCTCTTCCAAGCGTGCTGCCTCCCCCACTTCCAATTCCCCACAACCAAACCACAAGCGCAACCAGTCCTTTCACACCCAGGACAACTTCAACCCCAATGACCCACTCCCCCCATGCGCTGTCTGCGGCGGCATCGACCCCCACATGATGCCCGTCATCGAATGCCCGGCAGAAAAAACCTGGGATGGCAAACACGACACCTTCGCCAAACGTTCCAACAGAATGCTCGTCGTCAAAACCACCAGCCAACACATATGCACGCGATGGCAACGCCGAGAAGGCTGTTTTGAATGCCACAGCCATGCCCACATCTGCTCCGGATGCAGTTCTGCCTCCCATGGAATTTTCTGCTGCCCTTGCACGCAGAAGCAGCCAAGTGCTAACTCCCTATAACCCAGATGCCTGGGAAGCCATCATTCTGTCAGCCAACCTTTCAGAATGTTTCAGTAACATACCTCATGGACTTAGATACGGTTTCGTAATCAACTTCCCATTCATTCATCGAGTACAATCCCCCCTTAATGCACCATCTGTTGACATATACCACGAGCAGTTACATGAGATAGTTCACAAAGAAATCACCAAAGGTAGATACATTGGTCCCTACACACTAACACACATACACGACACCATTGGACCCTTTCAATCATCCCCACTTTCGATTATACCCAAACCTGGTCGCCCAGGCAAATTTAGATTAGTCCAAAATTTTTCCTTCCCTCATAATCCCACCCCTCTGCATTCTTCCCCTTCTATTAACTTGCATATCAACTCACACAATTTCCCCGCCACATGGGGTAAATTCTCAATCGTATACCTTCTAGCCTCCCATCTCCCCCTGGGATTAGAAGTAGCTACGCGAGACGTAGCCAAAGCATACCGCACCATCCCCCTCCATCCATCCCAATGGCCAGCCGCAGTTGTACGCATTTCCCAAACCCATGGTTGTATTGACACCTGCACAGCTTTTGGAGCAACCCCCTCAGCCGGCATCTATGGTCACGTCACAGACGCTGCAGCCGAGATCTTCTGAGTCCATGGCATTGGCCCATTAGACAAATGGGTTGATGATCATATATTTTTCTGCATCAAACGCGACCACATCCATGACTACAACTGCGCTCGAGCCTCGTGGCATGCCGAAATTACCCCATCAGGCACCCATCAATTCGGTAGCAGAATTTTCTTCCAAGGACGACTGCTACCGGATGCCACCAATGAGGAATATAACGGAAATTGTGCACACCTGATTGCCAACCTTGCGGGTGCTTCCCCTAGATTGGTGCATGATGCCACCTTCTCCTACAATATCGATGACATTGACAGACTCTCGCGCACATTAGGCATCCTGTGGGAAACATCGAAGGACCAGCCATTTAAGGACTCAACAGTCTACATTGGCTTTCTATGGGACTTATGATCCAAATCGGTATCCCTCAGCCCTGAGAAGCGCAATAAATACATCAAAGCCATTGAGGAATGGAACCGACGCCACACGCACCTCCTCAAAGATGTACAAAAGCTTTATGGTAAACTACTTCACATGGCCTCGCTCGTGCCTGCAGGCAGAGCTTACCTAACAGGCTTCAAGCGCATGCTCGCGGTGTGTGAGAAAAAACCCTTCATGCCCCACCGGCCTGACAAAGCCATCAGCAACGAGCTCAACTGGTGGCTCGACACCATCTCCACTGGCGCAGCCTCTCGACCCATCCTCCCACTGCCTACGTACCACGATTTAGATGCTTTCTCGGATGCTAGCACTGGCATCAGCATTGGCATCGTCATTGGACAAAAATAGTGAGCGTGGCGCCTCCTACCCAACTGGCAAACCAGAGATGGCAAACGAGACATTGCCTGGGCTGAAGCGGTCAGTTTCGAGCGTCTGCTCGAGTCCATCTCTAGCACCTTTCCTCAGCATACCCACGTCATCGTCTACTGTGACAACACCAGTGTTGTTGAAAGCTGGAGGATCGGACGTCATCGCAACAATGCCGTCAACAGTGTTTTCAAGAGACTTCACGCCCTCTTGGCTCATGGCACCAGCCCTGTCACGGGCATTATCGCAAAATTCATCCCCACCGAACACAACCCAGCTGATGCCCCATCAAGAGGAATGTACGGACCGCGCCACCTCCTACTACCTCCAATTCCCATCCCTGAGCATCTTCAACCTTTCATCGTCAACTTCAACCACCCACCCACCCCCACAGAACTCAGAGCCCTCGCTGAGAGCCAATATGCGCCCACAGCTGCTAAACTCATTGACCGCCTTAAGCATGAGCAAGAAGTCAACGAGCGAATCAATGCCGTGCGAGTGAAACACGACCAGCTCATCCTACATTCCCTCAGCCATCAGTAGCAAACCCTCCCCTCGTTTCGTTGCACATATCAATCCCTATGACTCAATGCCCGTCGCCAAACCTGTCCATACAAACCCGACCTCACCCCAGCTCCCTCTGCTCTTCGCCCCCACTGCCTTGCCAAACAGCGCCTCCTCACGTGGTTACCAACCCCATTATCACCACAAGCCATAAACAGCCCTTACTACGAACCAATCAACGACAGTGAGATCCAATGCATCCTCAGCGTCATAGGCGCTTCATGGGCCGACTCCACCAAGGAACTGTACAGCACGGGCCTTTTAGTCTTTCACATTTACTGTGACATACATAATATTCCAGATGGTCAACGAGCACCCATTTCCTCTAACCTGCTATCCGCTTTCCTCGCCAGTTGTGCAGGCGCGCTTTCCGGATCCACCATATCCAACTATGGTGCTGCGCTACGAGCTTGGCACGTACTTCACGGGTTCAATTGGAACGTTAACGAGCGGGAATACAAGGCCGTGCTTGAAGGCGCAAACAGACTTGCTCCAGCATCCTCCAAACGCCCCAAATGTTCCCCCTTCACAGTGCAGATCCTAGAGAAATTCAGGCAGGTAATGGACCTCGAAGACCCGCATGATGCGGCCATCTTCACATGCCTCGTCTGTTCATTCTATTGCATCGTGCGCCTGGGTGAATTCACAGTTCCGGCCATCTCCAAATTCAACCCAACCAAACATATTTCTCGCTTGGGCCAAATCACCACGCACAACCACAACGGCTTGCCCATCATGAGGTTCTCAATCCCAGTCACCAAAACCACCTCTGACGGTGAAGAAGTCCACTGCACCCCACACGAACCAACTTCCCCCACGGATCCAAAAGCAGTTATCAACACCCACTTCCGCATCAACCAAGACGGCCCATACGTGCACCTTTTCTCTTGGAAACACCCCTCTGGTTCCACTCGCCCCCTTTCCAAGAAAGAAGTAACCAAGCACATCGACACCATTACCAAAGCTCACCCCGACCTCCCAGACCTCAAAGGCCACAGCCTACGTATTGGCGATATGCTACATTACCTACTGGCCGGTGTGCCCTTCGACGTCGTGAAGGCAATGGGTAGATGGTCCAGCGAATCATTCACATTGTACCTAAGGCACCACACACTCGTATTAGCGCCTTTCCTTCAACACCACCTGGAACTCATGCACAATCTCAGACAGTACATCCTACCGCCTGTACGTTAGATAGCACCAGGTTTGTCACCGCTCCTACACTGTTGGGGTCTCAGCTACCACTGGCTCGCGTCGCTCACTCTCCTAATCCACAGGGATCACAGCGCACTTGCCCCAACAGCTTCGGGTCCAGTTTCGGGCCGGGAAAGCCTTTGGCCTTTCACCCATACCCTCACTCTCATACATCATGTATCCAGTCTACCTTTGAACATGCCATTTATTGCAGTGCACCGACCCCACTTAGTATCACTCCTAGACACGGAGCATAGATACGCATAGATTAAGCACAAGGATCTACAGAACATTTTCACAGTGTGTAAGTATTGTGTATCTTTGTCAGACGACCTTGGCTTATACAAATTGGCAACCTCTCGAAAGAATATGTCGGTAGGGCAATAAATATATTACTGACAGGTGTTGCCCAAACCTGTCATGGCGGACACACATTTTTCTTAATAACTTGAACGCCTACAGTTTTATGGGAATATAATATATTATGCAAGTTTTAGTTATTTGACATCTTTGCAAGGGTTTATATGCTCATATACAGGCCATAAGGGTACTATGATGCATTGAATCACTAGGATCCTGGTCGGAAATGTGATGCAAAAGTTGAGTACAACGAATTGTGGTGCATCACTTTCATGGTGATGCATCACCTCGGTGGCTGTATCAGGCTACATTTCATGCTGCAGTGATGCATCACTGCCAAAAATAGGTGAGTGATGCATTGATGCATGCATCATCTCAGCAACAGTACTACTAAAATTTTCATAGTGATGCATCACTGCCAGTACTACGGTGATGCATCACTGCCAGTACTACGGTGAGTGATCATGCATCATCTCGGCAACACTCAGGCAATACCGTGCGTATTGATGCATCACCAGTACTCAGCTATGCATCACTGCCTCACAGGGGGATTTGCATGAATCTTGGCCCTGCCTACCATTCAAGAAGTTCAATTTCTACTACAAATCGTGCAGGTTAGTGTCGCATTACAATGGTAATTTCATTTCCTGCTTGGACATTACCCGTGCCTTCTCTAGCATGGCTCTATCCTGGGGCCCAGGGCCCATCAAACTGACCCCTGATCTGCCTGTTTCGTGGGGTCGGGATCAGTGTACATGCCAAGTCAGTCACACCAATTTCCCATTATGAATTCGTCAGACTTCACATTTTTTCATTTGCTCAAATTTGATGAAGTCCAAGCGCCTGCTCTACACCATAGTTGAATCTCAACTGAGTTGGCTCCAATGTGAATGCACGCACCTATCTTGTTCAGGATGAACAGGAGCTTCTTGCCTTCACTTTCCTGTCTCTGGACCTCCTCTTCGACAAGTCAACTTCGGCACCCCTCTGGATCGCACACATCGAGCACGAGGATGACGATGCCACTCTCATCCATGGGTACGACCAGTTCTAAATGTCCGCTCTCACTATTTTAATCTACTTGCAGAGCAGCAGGTGTTCCGTGACCCCCAACGCATGCGTGCTCAGCGGACATGCCGAAAATTGCACAGCTTATTTTATAATACTTCGCAACTTGGGGACACAAAAGATATAAGTAGATACATGATGCTCAATATCCAACAGTTCGACCCTTCAATCCCGACGTGAGCACCTGCATGGAAGAGCGACAATTACTTTGCCTTCGTTTTCCTTGGAAACTGGTATGAGCATGACCATCAAGCTAACAGGCCAAAAAAAGTACTTGGTGGTCCCCTTCTGCAGCTGCTCGCCTACCCGCTTACCTTGCTGGTTGGGTTCACCAAATGTTGGCTGATTTGTGCCAATGGCATTGGCAAGGTCATTTTGTTTGGACTTCACTGGGATGCGCTTTGAGGCACGATGTTCTGCAGACATCATGCTCGATGTGGAGTGATTTGGTGCGCTACTATTACTGGATTCAGCAAACAAAGGACAATCTTTTGATGGTGAAATGTTGGATTGTGTACTTGTGGTCTTGAAGGAGACATTCTTGGACTTCATACCAGCCTTTTTCAATGTCGTGGGTTTTGAAGCCACCGGAGGGTTTGTTTGAGGAACGCTCTCGACGGAGGGGGTGGCTTTCGGAGGGGCAGTCGGTTTCTTGAGTATAGGCCCCAGAGCTACAGGAAGAGCCGTTTTTGTTGCATGGCTGGGTCGGGTGATTCCCGGTGCTCGAGATGCTTTGGAAGCGTCTGACTCCTTGCGTTTGACGCTCTTACGCTTGGGACGTGATTTGTGTGATTCAGCCGGCAGTTGGATATTGTGGGGATCAGGAGTCGCCGCAGGAGTTGGAGGATGAAATGTAGGAAGGCGCATTTCAGTATCTGTGGGTGGCTGTGCTGGTGTCGCAGGAAGGCGCAGCTCACGATCGCCAAGTGGTGTTTGGAAAAATGGGGGGGGGTTAAACTGAGGGGAAGATAGATCTGGATTGCCCAGCTGTGTCTGCTCCTCGGAGGTAGGCAGTTCACCGAATGAGTCCAGGATGATTTCCCCAAAGTTCCACTGGTGATTAGACAAGTCACTGATGCCACCGACCACGCTAGAGCAGGAGAAGCCGCTATTCCCGAACTGTGATAGAGTGCTGGTACATGCAAACTGATCGGAGGGGGTGCCAAGTGGGTTGGACATGTCGCTGGTCACTGGACTGAATTGTTGGATGGCCCCAAAAGGGGGCAACTGAGGTAACACCGAAGGCGATGAGCCGGATGACTGATAACCGACCATGAAACCAAGGCCCAGACCACAAGAGGGCTTTACAAATTGTTCCGGTAAGTACGGGCTAGTGAATGAAATTAATGTGCGGTCACTTGCCTGTATCCCAGCCATGTGTGAAGCTGATGCATCAATGTGACTATATGATGCATCAGCGTGACTGTATGATGCATCAAGACTGCCATGCGACGCATCAAATAGACTTTTTGATGCATCAGCCCCAGGGGCTGATGCATCGTGATGCTACGGAGCGTTGTTCAGCTGGGCTTTAAAAATAACACAGAGAAAACACAAACTTCTCCAGTGAGCGCCTGCTCGTCATCCTCGGCCCTTGGGTCGTCTTCGTCCTCCCCGCCCTCCTCCCCGCCCTCCTCCTCGCTTTCATGCTCAACCTCGTTGACCTCGACCTCGGCCAAGACCTGCTCTTCACTGGTGCCCTCATCAATGTCTTCAAGGGGTAAATCGAAAGTAGGTTCACATTCTACGCTACTTCTGAGAGTCAGAGCATCGTGCCCAGTTGACTCGTCAAGCTCGTCTGTGACTTTCTGCTCCAGAGGGTTGCAGGCTTCAATGGCTGGACGAGCTGAAATGAACGCAACGAAAAGGTAGGAATTCTTTCTACTTACGAAACAGAAGCTCAGCATAGCTTTGGAATGCTGCCACCATATTGTGGTCTTCTTTTGGGAACAGTGTGGCGAAGGTGCTGCCTTGTGGCGTCTCGGAGGGGTGACAGCTAGTATGGAAGTGTTATTGATGACAGTATGTGCTGGAAGGAAATCGGTTACTTATGCAAGTGACGTTATTTCCCAGTTTCTAGACGGGTCTGGACCAGCGCAGATGAACGATACTACAAATTGCGTTTGACGTTTGACGAGTTCGGCGATATGTGCAAGTGTAAAGGGAAGGTCTTCGATTGCTCTACCAATCCTGTCAGCGCTGGCTGGACAGTGAGAGGGCACGGTGACCGATTACTTACTTTTGGAGGGCGGTTGGGTCTGTCAGAGCCAAGTCTTTGTCCTTGGGATTCGTTTTCTGTAACACATACATCTCTTGGATTTTCTGCTTGACGTCATCATCTTCCTCCTCCAAAAGCTGTTTGGTGACCCTTCGCTTCATTGAAAGGAATTCTCCTGGCATGGTGACATTTCCCGCTTCTTTTTCAGCATTAATACGAGGTTTAATGCGGTCATCGTAATACTCCTGCGCATACAATTCTTCCGGAGTGAGTAGACGTCCTTTCGGCTCCATAGCAGCCTCAAAAACAGAAGTCTGCTTCTTCTGAATCCGGCCCCTGCGTGAACCGTTGGCGCACCAACAAAACCATGTCTGCAGTTGCTAAATCAAGGAAGATCACAATTAATCAAAAGTGTCATGAACCGCCATAATGATCACAACCCACATTCTTCCTGGCTTTGACAGCCTTGCCCACAATCATTTCCTGTGCGGAAGTCAGAGCCCCTTGGGTGTCGGGGAAACAGACCTTCGCCTCAGGCCATTTGGCGAACCAAGCAGCGGTTAATACCAGCCAAAACCTCTGGTAACCTTTATTCTCGGTACGTTCCATGTACTTAGGTAGCCATTCATACAGGAAATCGTACTGCTCAGGTGTGGTCCAGGAAGCTGGCGGCATAGAGACGTGGGGAGTAAGTGTGGTAAAGTTGGTTAAAGTCGCAAAGGTCCCTACCTATAACATTCAATGGTGAACATCGTTATCCCAGCCATCGGGTTAAGCTTGAGATCTGAACCGCAGTGACAGATATTCGGCGTCTTTGTGACAAACCCGAACCGTAGAATCTCATACCTTAACTAGCTGTTTCTGGAAAAACACAGCCTCGACGGCGAACGGAATGTCAATTTCATTGTCCCGAAAGGCCTAGATCGCCGTTCAAGTCCACAGATTTGTATTTTTGAATTCTGTTCTCACCGAGATAGTATCGGACGGCATGTAACCTTGCTCGGATGCATGGCTGACTTGGGCGATTCGGCATTCTCCTACTACACCAGTCAGCCCAAACGTGCCCAAGGATGAGGCACCATGTGAACTCTTTCGGCGATGATGGTCAACTTGTTTCCATGCCACAGAGCACAGATGTCAAACCCCGATATGTCTGGGACTGAGTATAATCAAAGCATTCATGTCACAGGTCTAGAGTGTGGTCAAGAAGCTTACGAGATAGCTCCTATCTACCCAAACTGTCGTAAATCTGAGATGAAAAACATAGCACAAAGCCAATGACACTGTGAATGAATGTTTGGGAGTGAGAGCCTGTCAATAATCATAGAGTCATAAACGCTCACTTACCCTTCAAAGCAATCGTGTTTTACAGTCTACTAGAAACACGACAATAGTATGTCCTGTCACAAAGTGTCGCATAAAACTTGTATACCTGCATTCGAGAATCGAGACAGCCACACGAAGTTCACTCACTGCCACACATCCCTTTCACCACTCATGATGGGTCGCCCAAAACTTTACCACACTGACGACAATAGACAATCTGCTAAGCGCAAATACAGCAAGACATATTATGTGAAGTGAATGAGGGGATCATGATCCTGTCAATCCTCGAGATGAAACTGAAGGTTCCAGGAATCGGGCGCGGATCAGCTTGAAAAACAAGGAGAAGTATCGTAAGAAATGGTATGCCTCCTCGTGAATGTAGACATTCAATTGACAGCATCCAGGGACACAGGGCAAGCTGAACCCGTTGGAGCAGACACCAGCCCTTTGGTACCATTGAGATATGCAGCACAGGACAAGCAGTTGGCCAGCACATCCAAGGCACCATCACCGTAAGTACATCACACTACATTCGACGAATATCATAATATCGATGTGTTCTCAGTCCAATACAACCTACCACAACAAAAGGCTTGGAGGTTGCATTGATGATGCTTGTCAACAACTCATTGACTGGCTTTCTCGATCTCATCATCGACAGTGTCGCATGTTCCCCTCCTACTGGCACCTTATTCTGACTTCTCGATCACAGCCTTAAACAGGCACAGGAGTTGCATTCACTCGCCCGAACTTTGCATGCAAAGGTTCTGCAGACAGATGGGTGCGGTACCCAGTTACAGGATTTAGACCTCACGCTTCATAGAATCACCATCGTGCTTCATGCTTTGGAGGACGTTTTTCTTCTTGCCCAGCTGGATAGATGTGAATTACTGGATGGCCGTGAACACGGCAAAATGTATTACCAAACCCGCGCAGATATCACACCAATTATGTAGCTCGGATAATGTACTGTGCTCGCTGATTCGTGGCGTTGGTTGTCTAGAACGGTCTCCAAGCAAAAAGCAGATGGGTCATTGCCAAAACGACAGCACCTCGGCATCGGTCACAAACAAAGCAGGGACTACATGGCGACATTGGTAGTACAGTTACTACTTAAGGCAACACCTGAGCCTCCCCGAGATCGATGGCCGCGATCATTCCATCAAGTCCATTCTGTAGGGTTGCGACACGGCTGAAAGATGAGCAACTGTAACCTAATATGTGGGGGAAAGTCTGCTGCCTGGAAAAAATGAGTCGAATAGCTAGTGTTGGCGTGACCATACTTACCAGGTCGAGAAGACACCGACCCTATGTCCACGAGTGATCAAATAGAACGGTCCAATGGCACCCGCCCTCAGGACATCAAAGGGGAAATCGCTGTGGGTCTGCTGGAAGCGAA
>JBBPRK010000949.1:0-16218 GCA_038093075.1 Boletus patriciae
GCAACTCCCCCGCCACATTCCAAGCGATGATGAATGAGATCTTCGCAGATATGGATGACGTGGTAGTGGTCTACATCGACGACCTAATGATCTTTACGAAAACAGATAGCCAAGCTGAGCACGATCGAATCATCCTCGAGGTTCTACGCTGCTTGGAAGAAAATGATTTATTTGTTAAACCAGAAAAATGCATGTTCCGTGCCACAGAAGTTGACTTCCTCGGCATGATAGTCGGACGTGACAGCATTAAAATGGACCAAACAAAGGTCAAAGCAATCTTAGATTGGCCAGAGCCAAAGAACGTAAAAGGGGTAAGGAGCTTCCTAGAACTGGCAAACTTCTATCGAAGGTTCATAAAAGATTATGCACACGTTGCATGCCCACTACACGACTTAACCAAGAAAGAGGAACCCTTCCGATGGGAAGGAGCCCAGCAACACATGTTTGACACGCTTAAGGAACATTTCACTACTGCTCCAGTATTAGCATTCCCGGATCTAGATTTCAAATTCCGCCTGGAATCGGATGCTAGTGATTACGCTACAGGTGCAGTATTATCTATTGAGAAGGACGGCATATGGCACCCCGTCGCATTCTCTCCCCACTCATTGACACCACAAGAACAGAACTACCCGGTCGCAGACAAAGAGATGCTATCAGTCATCCAAGTGCTGGAACAATGGCGTCATTACCTGGAAGGTGCTAGGCACCAATTTGAAATTTGGAATGACCACGCAAATTTGCAATGGTTCATGACAAGACAGGATCTCAACCGTCAGCAAGCCTGATGGGCAATGTACCTCTCACGGTTCAACATGTTGTGGTTCTACAAACCTGGCCACACAATGACGAAACCAGATGCTCTGTCTAGAAGAGAAGATCATGCTGTGGGAATAGAAGATGACAACAAAGGAATCATTGTTATCACCCCGGATAAGATTAGGACAACCATCCTTATCGCAGATGATGGGGACATATTAAAGCAAAAAATATTCAACACCATGTGCCTCCTGAATGAAGCAGATATTCAGAGGCTGTGTAAAAAGAACTCCATCTGCGAAGAGCGCAATGGATGCCTATACAACACTTTCAGCAGACTATATGTGCCCGAAAGCAATATACTACAGATGGATATCATCCAGAAACATCATGACTCCCTGGTCGCAGGACACCCGGGTTATGAGAAAACCATAGAGCTGTTGCAGCACAACTACTGGTGGCCTGGAATGGCTACCTTAGTCAAAGATTACGTCGCTAGATGCAACACATGCCAACAATTCAAGGGATCTAATCAGGCCCCAGCAGGCCTCCTCCAACCACTCCCTATTCCGAATACCCTGTGGGACCACATATCAGCCAATTTCATTATGGACCTTCCCCATTCCCACGGCTACGACTCGATCTTGACGGTTATTGATCATTTATCTAAGGAGGTTGAGTTGATCACTTGTACAAAAACATGTTCGGCCCTGGACACAGCAAAGTTGTTCTTGGCAAACGTATGAAAACACCATGGCCTTCCATGTTCCATTACATCAGACCGAGGCCCACAGTTCGTGGCACAAGTTATGCAGGAGCTTAACAAGGCCCTCGGCATCGCCACTAAGTTATCAACGTCCTTCCATCCGCAAACAGACGGACAAACAGAGATCGTCAATAAAGAGATTGGGAAATTCTTACGAATCTATTGCTTCGAGAAGCAAGATTCATGGTTTGCCTGGCTGCCAATCGCCCAATTCTCTATTAATACAAAGAAACACGCTTCGACCAAGAAGTCACCCTTCGATGTGACACGGTCATACCTTCCTTGAATGGGAATTGAACCCATTAGTTCGGACAAAGCCCCAGCAGCTCAGAAGTTCACATCAGAAATGGAAGACATCATAGAAAGCATTAAAGAAAACATGAAACAGGCACAAGACCGAATGAAGGTCAACGCCGACAAAAGCCGCTCGGCAGCGCCTAAGTACACCATCGGCCAGCAAGTCTGGCTATCCACAGAAAATTTACGTTTGACACATGCCTCACGAAAGCTGTCCAAGCAATGGCTTGGCCCCTATAAAATCATCGGCTTAGCAGGACCTAATGCCGTTGAATTAAAATTACCCAAATCGATGCAAATCCACCCAGTAGTGAATGTCTCACGGGTTAAACCGTACTGTGACTGTCTGGAGGGACAACCCTCGCACTGGCCAGGACCTGTCAATGTCACAGAAGACAGAGACAATGAATGGGAGGTGGACCGGATCATCGATTCCCGTTATAAAAATAAAAAACTCAAATTCCTTGTGCATTGGAAGGGCTATGACAACATGGATCGTACCTCAGAGCTGAAATCGAATCTCGGCAACGCCAAAGAGGCTTTGACAGACTTCTATCATGCGAACCCTGCAGCACCCAGGGCCATTTCAATCCCACCAGAGGATTTCTTATTGCTTTTCCAAAAGAGGCTGGAGCCTTTTACAAGTCTTCACCCCAAGCAAATACCTTTCGATCGCCTGGAAGTCAATCTTTAGAGAGGGGGTAGTGTTACAGCTCAGTATGCCTAACATCATTTCAATGGACTTAGTCGTTTCTTTCTTTCCTTTCTTATCTTATCAGATTAACCTATGACAGCCACACTGTCTCTATGCTCCCCTTTTCTTTTCACATTATGCCTCATGCACGCCTCACTTCATTCATTCCCATACAGTGCATGGCTATGCCCTTCTTTCCTTCTCTTCCATTCTGCCACCGCCACGTGGTTGCCTCATGTTCTGCTTCCTTTCCATTTCATGGCTATGATGCATGCCGCTAAACACATGCTGCCACATACCTTGGTTATGTTGGGACTCATCGGTAGATCCGATGCAAATATGTACATACACATGTAGTAGTATATAAGGGTGTAAGTCCCAGCCAGAGAATGTTACGGCTCAGTATGCCTAACATTGTTTCAACGGACTTAGTCGTTTTCCTTTTTCTTTATCTTATCAAATTAACATATGACAGCCACGCTGTCTCTATGCTTCTCTTTTCTCTTCACATTATACTGCATGCACTCCTCACTTCATTCATCTCCATGCAGTGCATGGCTATGTCTTCCTTTCTTCTCTTCCATTCTGCCACCGCTGTGCGGTTGCCTCATGCCCTACTTCCTTTCCATTTCATGGCCATGCTTGATGCACGCTTCCACCTCATGCTACTAGGATCCGGAATACTCTAGAACAGTCATCGGTAGATCTGATACAAAATGTACATACAGTAGTAGTATATAAGGGCGCAAGTCCCAGCCAGAGAACTCCAGTTTAGTTCTCTTGGTTTTTCCCCACCTCAGCCAGTGAGAATACCTCCGCAACCAACCGCTAGTGCTCTTGGTGCACCTCCCTTAGTCTTCGATTCCCTAGAGCCCAGTTGACGCTGAGGCCTTTTGGGTTGTTTCAGAGAACTCCAGTTTAGTTCTCTTGGTTTTTCCCCATTACAACCAGTGAGATCACCTCCGCAACCGCTTGCTAGTGCATTCGGTGCGTACTTCCTTTCTTCGATTCCCTAGAGTACCAGTTGACACTGGTTACCTTTGGGTTGTTTCAGTAAGCTCATGGTCTACCACAACCAAAAGGCAATTGAAACCAGAGGATGGGGGAAGGTCAATAATAAGGTCGCAGGAGACCTGCTAGAATGGCCAAGAGGTGGCGGAACAAATGGGGGTAAGCAGGGGAATGGTGGGATGCATGTTAGACTTGTTTTGTTGGCAAGTTGCATAGTCTTCAATGTATTTGTGAATGTAAGAAGCAAGGCTGGGCCACCAAATCCGGTGGTGATGCGTTGTCTGGTTTCAAGGTAGCCAGGGTGCCCGGTGGTCTCGTGGTCATGACAGTATTGCAAGATGGAGCAGCGAAGGGGTTCATTAGGGACATAGACTTGTCCTTGATAGGTCAGGATGCCTGCTTTGACCTGCCAATCAGAGAGACAGGAGCAAAAAGGGAGAGGGATGTCCTCGTTCATTGACTGGAGCGCTTGGAGGATGAGGGGAACACTAGCTGAAGCAGATCTGATGTAGTGCGAGAGCACAATGTCAATGACATTGATGAAAAGGGAGGGGGGAGGAGATAACCCCTTCATTGTCGTCCTCAGAATGGGGAAGAAGGTCAGGCTGATGGAAGAGGATGTCAGGGCCTGCAAGGAGTTTGCCAGGGACATGGACTATTTTTAGATCAACGTCGGCGAGGTCAATGAGCCACCAGGCTTGTTGGCGATTTAGATTTTGCAGGGTGGGGAAGTAGGTGAGGTTCTTATGGTCAGTAAAGACCTGGACGTGGAAAGGGGATCCATGGAGGTAATGTCTCCATGACTTCAGGGCACGAATAACTGCAAGGAGTTCTCTATTGTTGATGTCATAGTTTTGTTCAGCTGGCGAGAACGATTGGAAAAGGTAGAAGCAAAGATGCCAATTGCTGTTGGGGTCAGTCTGGAGGAGGATGGTGCCTGAGGCATGTTTTGAGGCATCAGTGGCAATGGTGAAGGGGGCGGCATGGCCAGGAAGATGAAGAACAGGCTTGGAGAGGAAGAGGAATTTGAGGGTATCAAAGGAAGATTGGCAAGTGGGGGTCTAGTTCCAAGGGAGATTTTTCTTGGTGAGGTCAACAAGGGGTCAGGCGACATTCAAGTAGTTGGGGATGAATTGTTGATAGAAATTGGCGAAGCCTAGGAAAAACTGTATGTCTTTCACTTTCATGGGTGTGGGCCAGCTTGCGATTCCATGTATGTAGTTTGACTAGATCCATGGCAAGCTGACTGGGTTTGATGATCATCCCGAGCTATTCCACTTTGGTAGTGGTGAAGCGACATTTCTCAAGTTTGAGGTGGAGATCTAACTCAGCCATTCATTGGAGGACACATTTAGTGCGTTTATGGTGAACTTCCTCATTTGGGGAGGAAATGAGGAGGTCATCCATGTAAATCACAAGCCATCCTTTGGTGATCAAGTCACGGAAGGAGTCATTCATGAATCATTGGAACATTGCTGGGAAGTTGGTAAGACCAAAGAACATGATGGTTGGTTCAAAAAGGCCTTTGTGGATGACAAAGGTGGCTTTCCACTGATGGCCATCTTTGATGCGGACATTGTTATACCCCCATCAGACATCAAACTTAGTGAAGAGCTTGGCATCTTTGAGTTTGTTGATGAGGTCAGAAATAAGGGGAAGGGGGTAGGCATTGTGAACAGTGTGTTTGTTCAGGTAGTGGTAGTCTTGGCAGGGACAGAGTCCTCCATCCTTTTTCTTAATGAAGAAAAAGGGGAATGCTTGGGGGGAGTTCGAGGAACAGATCTTTCCACAATCAAAGTTTTTCTGAAGGAAGTCTTCGGTGGTCTTTCATTCATCAGGGGAGAGGAGATATACTTTTCTGATTGTAGGGGTAAAAGAATCATCAAGGTTGATTTCATGGTCATATGGTCTGGATGGTGGGACATGGTCTGTGGCTTCATTGGAAAACACTGAGGAGTATTCAGAGAATTTGGGGGGAAGGGTCTGTTTTGGTTTTGTCTTCTCAGTGGTAATGGCGAGTTTGGTGGCAGTGGTAATTTTGGCAATCTTCTCTTCCAAGGGGGATCCTTCATAAAGGAAATGAGAGCCACAGTGAATGATCCTGTTAAGGACTTGGTTGTCGTTGGCACAGGAAAGGAAGTGGGATTCTTCTTCCCACCTATTGTATTTGAAAAGTTTGGAGTTGGTGATGGCATTGATGTGGACATGTTTGGGGGACAAAGAGAGGTTCATTGATAGAGGAAATTATGGTGGGGAATATCGGGGGTGTGGGCAAGGTAAAGTTCTTTGGATTGGTCCAGCGATTCATCGATGGATAGGGTTCTCTGATTTGAGTCCAGTCAACAGTGGGGTTTACTTCCTTCAGCCAAGGGAGTCCTAGGATGACATTTTTGTTTCCCAAGGCGATGATGTGGAATGTTACTTTCTATGCAACTTCTTCTATGTTAAAGAAGAGGGTAGAGGTGAAGCAGATGACTCCTTTACTATTAATGGAGTTGTTGGTGTTTCTGGCATAGATTGGTTTATCCAGCTGGGTGGTGGGGAGGGAGTGTTTTTGAACAAACCCCCAGTCAATGCAAGAGATACTGGCACCACAGTCAATGAGGGTGTGGGTGTCAATGGCTTTCAAGGTGTGCAATGGTTCAATGAGTTGGACAGGGATTTGCATAGACAAGGTAGTCTTTACATGAATTGTAGCACACTTTGCATTAGGGAGAACTCACATCAAAGGAGTTTCCTGATTTAAAAATCCACTGTTGAGAAGGGGAATCTCCTCATGTTCTCTTCTTCTTCTTCATCATTCTCTACAATCTCCAGCTTAGGTAGGTCCTCGGTGACCTGATGCAGCTTTGGGGAGTTCTTATTAAAGTTTGGGCATCTGGTGCTAAGGTGTCCCAGTTCTTGGCAGTGGAAGCAAAGTTCCTTTTCAATGCATTTCTTGCGTTCTTTGGCAGTTAGTTTGCCTACTTTGATGATGTCCACATCCATGGTGTCAGGGTCACAGGTCTTGGTGGTTGCAGAGAAGGTCTGATAGGTCTGATTGCTAGGTTTGACAGTCCATTTGGAGATCTCTTCTGCACGTTTCCATTGAGTTTGGAAGGAGATGGCCTTCTCATACCAGTTGTCGATGCTAGAAGGGATGGTGTCCATGGATATGATGTGGTGCATAAGGGGAGAAGGGATCCTGGTGGAGAAGTATCTGATAAGGACATTCTGGTCTGAGATGTTGGCTAAGGCTGCATAGTTTTTGAAGTGGGATACATATTTGATGAGGATTGGGGAGTAAGAGTTGTTCTTTCCTTTGGTCATGTGTTTGGTGGACAGCCAGGCAATAGCATTTCCTGTGGTGTTGTGATGTTTGAACACTGTCTCGAACTTGGTTACAAAGTCAAAGATGGTCCCCATGGTAATGGTGGTGCTAGAGATGGCACTTTGTCAAAAGGTAGTCATCTAGGTAAGGGTGGATCCTTTGGTCATGTAAGAGAGGGTGAAGGCAATCATCTTGTTGTCAGTATTATAGACTTTGTTGTTGACAAGGAGGTAGAAGCAGACTGCGTTCAACCACTGTGAAGATTTCTTGTAGGATCCATCAAAGGCTTCCAGGGCTCCAATACGGAGTTCAGTGGGTTTTGAAGAGGACATTGGTGAGGGAGGTCTGAGGAATGGCAATGAGGGTGGGAGAGGTGTGTACAACAAAGAAAATGGGGAAAGAGGGGAAAAGACTGGGTTGGTGGTGATGGGAGTTGGGGATGGGGGTGTGGGAGGTCGAGGAAGATGGGTATGAGATAGCTGGTGGGCTAAATCAAGGTCAATAGTTTCTTCAGGAGTAGACAATAAGGTTACATCCTGATCTGAGCTTGGTTCTTCAGGGTCAGAGTGTTCTGCTTTAGAGGGAGAATCAAAGGGTTGTCGTTGAGGTCCACACCACAAGTACCAAGAATTATTCTGTGGATATGAAATGGTGGAGGCCTATGATGATGATAGCCTCAAAAGGTAACTGTGACCTTTTGTTATGCTTGGCCTAGGTAGGGACAAGTGTAGACTTGATTGAATCAAAGATTTGCCCTAAGGGTCTTCCAAAGGGGTTCGAGCAACAGGGCAGACACCAGAGGTTTGAGGTTTCAAGGGAGCGCCTATTCAATAGTAAGGCGATGACTAAGAGACAAAGATGGTTTGACAAGGTATATTTGAGGGAGTATTAAGTAGGTCAAAGTTAAGGAAAGAATACAGGAGTGACACTAGTTTATATAGGAAGAAATGCTGCGCACAGACCATGCAGTGCCAGTTCGAGTTAGGAAGAGAGCTGTGCATGCATAGGAATGGGAACAGTGTTCATAAGAGAAAGCAGTAGAAGGAAGCATTGCCATGCACAGTGTGTATGGAAAGAAGCTGCATTTAGATGGAAGGCATTCTGAAGAAATGGTTTGAAGCAGGGTAAGGCGGTGTTTGTGAGAAAATGGAAGACATAACAATGGAAAAAAAGAAAGGGAAGACATAGCATAGGCAAAGAAGTAGTCATAACAGCTATCATAGATTCGGAATCTTCTGTCTGAAATGAAGTTTCAACTTCATCCAATTCCACTTCTTGTCAATAATCAAGGTGCCATCTTTCTTGCTTTTAACCCTGCACAGGAAGGACACACTAAGCATATCAAATTCCAGAACACTTTATCTGAGAATGTCTCCATGATGGGAAGATCAAGTTATACTATGTTCCCACCACTAAACAGGTTGCAGACACCTTTATCAAGAATCTGACCTGGCAGCATTTTGAAGAAAATTGTGGGAAGTTACGGATTATCCCATATTCCTTGACAGCATGAACAGCAAGGTGGAGTGTTGAAATTCTCATGTTTCATTATTGACTTTGTTCGCTTTTCATGTGTCACTCACATAGTCAGTCATGAAGTCAGTCACAAGACTCAGTCCAATGTCAGTCACATATTGTTGACATTCCTCTGTGACTTTATTACTCTATTTGGTTCATTACATAACCATTCTAGACCAGTGACATCATACTTCTTCAGATCTTCAATGCTGTTATATCACATCATCATTATGCCATATCACACCATTCTTGCTCATGGCTTACTTATACCTTCTTTATGGATAAATTATGCCCTTTATGGCATTTATCCCACTACAAGGACAAACAGTCCTTTATGTATAAATACTTGGGTCTTACATCCAAATCTATTAAGTTCTCTTTCCAATAGTTACAAAATCCATGAAATTAATGGAGTATTGTACTTAAATAGTTTTTAAGGAATGGCATAAACATGGACACCATTCATCCACCCCCCAAGTCAACTGGAAACTTGGATGGTCTAATAATATCGAGCCTTTCCATGCACTCGGGTACTCACATGCTCAAGATGTATACTGCTATGTGAATACTCACTTGTACAACAATGGGGTGAGTGAGGTGCAGGCAGGACATATAGCCTGAGGGTGGGCAACAGTGGGAAAGGCAGGAGCAATGGCACCACTGGTATGCATATGCTGATCTAATGCTGAATGAGAAGGGTGGGTGACTCAAAGAGCATGTGCATGACACATGTGGGGGAGAGTAACTAAGTGCAAGTGAGTGAATATGATAGACTATGCTTGCATACATTTGAAGGCCAGGGTAGGCATGTGGGAGTACATGTGATGCACCACTTGGATGGGTGGCCATCCAAGCATTCTAACATGCAACTGTGCTCTGTGGCAGCATTGTCAAGGATAAGGACGAGCACAACACAATTAACTTTGAACCCATTTCATCATGGGCAACATGGCATGATGTGTTGCTACAATAGTATCATGATGAGTGGAATTTATGCACAGAATTTCATCCAAAGAATGATGATTTTACATTCACCCCACTACAATACTTTTCTGACACTCATCATTTCAACATTCAATCAGTTTCCCTTTCCTCCTATATTGCCACTTCCATTATCTCAGGAATTCCAATTGGATAATAGTTCACCAGAAATTCTTAATAAGGTGTTGATGTTTTCATTCCCTCAATCTATTATTACTATGGGTTCCTCATCAGCATCACAAAGAGCCATCCTGACCTTTACATTGCTGGATTGAGTCACAAGTACATCCTTGTGAGATGTCACCCCTTTTAGGATTGGACAACTGAAACCCAGTATTTATGGCATATTTCTTCATACCTTCACCTATTGGACCAGACTTACTGCTTCAAATTCAGATCTTTTTGATGATTCCTCAAATCCTATCTTACCTGCTCCTCCTGTTGTTTTTCCTGTGGTTGGACAATGAACAATTTTTCCAGCTTCTCAGGAGAATACCTGTCAAGGTGTTTAATCTACCTCCACAATACTCCCAGTGTTCTTCAATTTTGTTGGCAATGGCAGTTTGATGAACCACCCACTCTTCAGTAGGGAATTGCAGTAGATATATATATTGCTACTAATTGATCCATTGAATTCCAGTTGGTCCCCCCCCCTCACTTCATTCTCAAATCCCAGTCAGATCCAACTGGCATTCCATGGCATATCAAGGTTACAAAGAGGCTTCTGCCATGATCCTTGGCAGCAGCACTATGGAAAGGCAGCACTCTTGCCTGTCTTGTGAGTGAAACAACCCAAAATGTACCAGCACCCACTGAGTACTCTAGGGAATTGGGAAAAGGACAGACCATAGGTGCTAGCAGATGGTTCTGGATGTGATCTCACTGGTAATGGGGAAAAACCAAGAGAACTAAACTGGAGTTCTCTAGGTGGCGCTTGTGGCCTTTTATACTACTAAAGTATGTATGTACATGTATATATTGGATTGATGAGTCCTGACACAGACTAAGTATGTGGCAGCATGAGGTAGTGGCATGCATCAAGCATAGCCATGTAATGGAAGAGAAGAGAAGAAAGCCATGAGGTAACCACACAGCAGTGGCAGAATGGAAGTGAAAGATGTGCCATGTGGTTATGACAAATGAGAAGCATAGGAAATGAAATAAAGAAGAGAAGCCGAGCATAGCATGGAAATGAAGGAAGCTGTATGTCAGGCACAGGGTAGACATGAGTCTGGAGTGAAGGCAGTGTGGCTGTCATGAGACTAATCTGATAAGATAAGTGTAGAAAGCAAATGACTAAGTCCATTTAGAAATGATGTTAGGCGTACTCAGCCATATTGATGTGACATCAGTAGTCCAGGGACCATCAGCCAATGTTTTTACTCTAGTGATATCATGTGGTGAAACAAACCAAAGCTCATGCATGCCACTACAAGTTTCACAAGTTGCCTTGATGTAAGAGCCCCATGATGATTTGGTAAAATCAATGCAGAATTGGTTAGAAGTTTGGTCACAAGACAAACTTTACTGTTCTCTCAGATGCTGGCAGTGGCAGGCACATGCAAAGAAGACAACATTTTATCATTGCTTATATATTCAATTGAGCAATGATTTATTTCCCCTGGTTGAAGGATGCAGATTTCACAGCTCAAATATGTATATAGCATGTATTTACTGTAAACCAATTATTCTATCATTTTTGTGAACCTCCTGCATCTCAAACAGATGACAAACATACTCAACACTATGTCCTGCCTGGAAGTGCCCTGGATGGCATGCCAGGGTCCTCTGGTGGCACATGCCTCAGCAGCTTAGTCAGTGTGTTGCAAAGCAAAATAAGGGTTGCTGATTTTTCAAAATGACTGCACATGACCATGCTCAATAACCCCTGCCTGATAATGGCACTAGACCTATTCAGTCCAAATATTAAATAATATTAGACAAATTAAATTGGGTCGAGAAATAACCAAAATTAATGCTCAATCTCACAGGATCTCTTTTTTGTGCCTGAAGCACATCAAGCAGTCCTAACTGGCATGCTACCACAGACTCAGCTGTTTTTG
Source organism: Boletus patriciae (assembly GCA_038093075.1). Classification (NCBI taxonomy): domain Eukaryota; kingdom Fungi; phylum Basidiomycota; class Agaricomycetes; order Boletales; family Boletaceae; genus Boletus; species Boletus patriciae. Next base: position 11,400 of record JBBPRK010000949.1, read on the forward strand.
GAACAGGTTTCAGCTACAAAAACATAAAAATTTCAAAACAAGTTGCTTGAAATACATGTTGTCTTTTTCAGAGGCATGAAGTGCTCAGAACCGACTTCAATTAAGTTCTACATAACTGACTCAGTCCAGTATGCTGCTTTCATTTAAGAGCATGAGTGTACAAAAACATAAAAATTTCAAAACAAGTTGCTTGAAATACATGTTGTCTTTTTCAGAGGCATGAAGTGCTCAGAACCAACTTCAATTAAGTTTTACATGACCTACTCAGTCTAGTGTGCTGCTTTCATTTAGGAGCATGAGTGACTGGTGACTGAGACCGGGGGTTTTTGCTGTAAGCCCAAGCACCAAAGTTTTGACTTCTGGCATAATTTTGAGGGAATGGTAAGGATGCAGGTCCTTAAAAATCTCATGAGACATGAAAATAAGTCAATTATCATATCTAGATTGTGGAAAGTGTGCACAGCAGTGTGCAAACCTGATGTGGACCAAATCTGGGTTGTCTGCCAATGGAATGCATCAATGTTGGTGTTTATCCCAGAGTCTGGAGATTTTGTCAGTAGATAGACTATACCTGCATGTAGGTAAGTCAGATAGCTTCATGTGGATTGATGCAGTGGTTGTGGCTGAATTATTAAATGAAGCAGTGATGAAGGAGACTCGGACTGTCCAAACCACTAAGTTAGGTTTCAAACTCCACTAGGCCCTAATGAATAATAATGGAGACAGTTTGACAGACTAATGCTCAAGTACCTGACAGACACACAAACACACAGAAATCACATTACAGATTGGGACTAGCTGAGATCCACATCAAGGCTACATGCCACCACTGCACCAGGCTCCAGGTTTGTCATTCCATCACTGTATCGGGTAAGCCAGGAACAGAGTGCACCGATGGATCATGGAGTGCACCTTCCCAAGTAGGTCCATCTCTCACACTTGCTTATAAGCCCAAGGATTTCAGTGTATACTGGAGTGTAGATGCTGACTTTGAAGTTGACTTTGAATTGGGTGGAAACCATCTCATCTAACATAACCTTTAACTATGCAGGCATTTGTCAGTGATAATTAAGAGTATGGAGGGGGGATCAATGGCTGTTGCAGCAGTGGCTACAAAGACCCTTGGGACCTCTCGCTAAAAGACTTTGGAAAATTGCCAACAAATGCTGGTCTAGTGTAAAAATATTTGATTATGAGGACAGAGAGAGCTGGGCAATCCAGGTTCAAGCCTTCTTCCTCAATGCAGAGCACCAGTTTTCAAGGTCCTCCCACAGCTAGACAGGAATTGGTGAGCTTATAGTTTAAGTAACATAAAAACAATACCAATTGAGTGATGCCTGATGAGTGTTGTGGCCACCAACCTGTATCTCTTGAATAAGTCACTTCTGTACTTCAAAATATTTGGCTCACCCCCAAAAACAAGTAATCCTCGAGATTTCCACTCCATGATTACTTCATCAATGTATTCGATCACTTTAATATTGAAGTTGGCATGTATTGGGAAAGCATTGATTGAAGCAGCATTGCAGTGTGAAAATTGTTTCACCCATTTGATAATGTCTCATGTTGGCAGGTGGTAGTATTGGAGCTGCCATGGGTCTGACCCTTCTGTAGTAGGGCTGACTGGCACACTCATGGATTGTGGTGCAGCAGTGTTCGCTTTGGAGGGCTGAGGTGCAGCAGCAGACTTGGAGGGAGTGGGTACAACATTATCCCTGTCATTATGTGATAACCTCTCCACATCCAACCAATTACCTGATGAGGCTTGTTAATGGTGGGCTCTGAGTAACTGAGAGTTACTGAGGAGGTGAGGGGCATGGTTATGTTTGTGGTGCACAGCCATAATGTCCTTATTTTGATTAATCATATCAGGATTCCCTGTACAGTAAATGAGTCATGATTCTTTGATGATACAAACCTTACTAAGAGATGGCTGTGGACACTGGCTAATAGCTTGGTCTGCAGCTATGACATCCCCCATCTGATCAATGATGGGATTTCCTGTACACAAAATGAGTTGTAATGATTCCATAAGACAAAACTTACTGAGAGATGGCTGCAGATGCTGGTCAACAGCTTGAGGGTCAGGTCAAGGATTCCAGGCCAGCCAGTCTCACAGGGCTGCATCATCAATATCAACTTGATCAAGATCCCTGTTATTGTCATCTAGCAGAGGCTATTAGATGTTCTTCATTTACAAGTAAAAAATGTACCATGTCCTCCATGGAGCTCTCATTTGGCAAGTCTTTCATCCTTACTTGGGGAGGCTTTGTCAATTATGAGAACAATGAATGTCAATGGTACTATGGACATCAAAATATGTCTCACCTGCAGTACAATAACCTCATCCTCGTGAGGGATGGCAGAATAACTATGTCCTACTCTATCCATACTAAGTGGCATGTGATAATATGATGCCGTGCGCTCCAGCCTTGCAGTTGATCGAGGGATATCAGGTTCTGGCTCATTGAAGTCTTCAAAATGCAGTGATCGTGGAATGGTGTCAGAAGGTTTGGACATATGATGACCAGAACCAGGATGTTCAAGACCAGATGAAGCCACCAATGACTGGAGGCATGCAGATTCATATCCTGTGGTTTGAGATAGAATGCTTTGTTGTTGAATGACCTGTGAATATGTATGCTGGCCCAAGAATAAGCAGACTGACAATGCATGCAATGTTGGTGCAATGGAATGAATCAACAAAGTCCTTCCAGAGAAGAGTGAAGCTGGTGGCATCAATGTTTGGAATGAAGCTGCCGAGTTGGCTTTGCTGAAATGTTTGCGAGTTGGAGCCCAAGTCTGAGGAATAGAATCTGGTATTCTGGAGCCAAACTGTTGACTGGGCACCACTCAGGAGAATGCAGGCTGGGAAGAGAAAAACCATGCAGGGGATGGTTCATATGTTTCCAAGCCTGGTGGGGTGAAAACCACTGATGTAGAATTGCCTCGTGAGTTGTGTGGGCTTGCTCTATCCAGGTCTTGAGAACAGGGTGCCATTGGATTGATGGCTTTCCCCTACATCGTGAGATCCATTTTTGAGGATTGAGCTGAATGTTCAGTTTGGATTCATTCCGGTTCCCCCATCTGGGTTGACCTGCCCCCAGTATCCTTACTGGAGCACATGGAACATCATGTGGTGGCCGTTTCAGAGGTCACTTGATCTAGATTGGACGTTAATAGATATCACACTGAGCTGGGGACTATATCTGTTGGCACATCTACTTGCTTACTAGTTGAACTTCTCTTAGACTTTTTCACAACTGTGGGGACTGCATTGCTGTCATTGTTGTCTTCATAGATAATTCTGCATTTTGCCATCAATGTAGAGAGCCATAACAGATGAGAAACAATGTGAGCTGTCTGTTGACATTATTTTGAACCATCAAGCATGAGGCTGGTATTGAGAATTATATAAGACAATAAGTCTAACCAGTTCTATTTCTGTTCTTCTATTACAGACAGGTCTAGACATCTTATGTAGTATAGTGACTCTGTAAACTGTCGCAATGCCTAACTCTAACACAGCACATGAAGCACGCTGCAACCATCCATGAGAATATCAGTTAGCTCTGGTGAGAACAAATGTAGTACCTAGGTTAGAATCACATGACCCATGGACCGAAATGTAGCCAGGGGTAGGTACTACATTTGTTCTCACCAGAGCTAACCAATATTCACACAGGTGGTTGTAGCACACTTCATGCGCTGTATTTGTTACGGTCGCTCTCTAGCACCTAACATAATGGACTTATTCTTTTCTTTTTGTTCTTATCTTATCTCTTGTCTTGACTGATAAGATCCCCCTTTAGTTTCATGACAGCTATGCTGCCTTCGCACCAAGCCATACTTGCCTTTGCTATTGCACAGCTTCTCTGTAATCCCTGTGCTGTGCACGCATATTCATTCATTCAGTGCAGTGCACCTTCTATGCTTCTCATTTGTCATACCATATGTCACATGTTAACCTCACTCCTTTCATTAAGGCTGTGCCTTCTTCTCTTCCATTCTCAGCTATGCTTGATGCACACCCCTTATGCATGTCTTTCATATTTATACTTCCATTCTGCCACCGCCATGCAGTTGCATCATGTTCTCCTTTCATTTCATGGCTATGCTTGATGCATGCCCCTAACACATGCTGCCACATACTTAGTCCATGCTGGGACTCATTGGTAGATCTGATACAAACATGTACATATATTATCGTTCCAGTATATAAGGCTGCACATGCCAGCCAGAGAACTCCAGTTTAGTTCTCTTGGTCTTTCCCCATAAAGCCACCAGACAGTGACTCCTGATCCATTGCTAGTGCCTTGGACAGTTAGCAAGTCCCTTGACCCATTGTTGACGCCTTGGACAATACTTGAGTATCCAGTTACTCTTTCATAACTTAGTTGACCCCTCAGGATTCCCTAAAAGCAGCTAGAGGCGCTTGTTGGGTTGTTTCAGTATTGGGGTTAGGCATTGCAATGGTTTACAGAGTCACTGTATGATGACATTATGGTCTAGGTTCTTATCACCTTATCTATGACATCATAGATAATCTATTCTAGGGAGCCTATAGCATATCTTCCTCTTATCTCTTATCATAGCTACACAGCATGATAGTACTTAGAGTTCATGTAAACAGATACTGTTACGGCTCAATATGCCTAACATCAACATAACAGACTTAGTTGTTTCATTTCATTCTTATCTTATCAGACTAACATATAACAGCCACACTGTTTCATATGCTCCTCTTTTTGTTTCACACCCATGCCTCATGCACTCCTCACTCTATTCATCTCCGTACAGTGCATGGCTATGTCCTTCT
>JBBPRK010000950.1:0-16213 GCA_038093075.1 Boletus patriciae
AGAGAATATTGGTTCTAAAGGTCTCGTCTATTGATCAAGATGGACACTACCTTCTTCCTCGTAAATCCGCGACGATGTAGTGTCCTCGTGATTGTTGCTAGAGACGCGTCGATGTGACAGATCTGCCGCAGATATTCTGCAATCTCACAGAGCATAATGTCAGGCTGGCGCTCAACCAGATCTTCTAGGAACTATATGAAAGTATGAGACATACAAAGGCATGTATCAAGGAGCACCCACCGTGGCATCCAACGAGTTCAGAAGCCTGGGTCGGCCGTCTACAGCTGATCTCTTCACGATCTCGCCAGTCTCTCGAAAGCGCTTGTGGAGACTCCTCATGGTCCTGGGACGAATTCCTGTGTATTCAGCGATCTGTGTGTCATTTAGATGAGAATGCAGCGACATTCAAAGGGCTATCTCCTTCTCTGCTTTGGAGATATGTCGACACATTGTTGGAGTACACAGATTCAAATTACGACTCCGCCTGTGTGTGTATTTTTCGTGCCTAGGTCTATCGATATGAAAATTGCTATAAGTTAAACATTCAATATTGTCACTCACACACCTGACATTGAAATTTATTGTCATCCACGGACTGACGGTGAAAATTAGTGTCCAGGGATGGACACTAAATAGCAGCATCCATGACTTTAGTGTCCATGACACTGAAGTCGGGTGGATCAGTGTCAGGGACACTGATTTACAGTGTTTTTACTATTCACAGTGACAACCGAACCAAGATTGATAACGAGCGCCTCCTGCAGAGGCTAGCTAGTGGCGAGAAGAAACGAGTGTCCTGCGTGAACAAGTTGGCCGTGCATTTCCCGCCGATCCCGGTCCATAGTATCCATGTCTCATTGACAGCTGTTGATTTCTCAGTATCACATCTCAGCGAGGTTGAGTCGTTGCCTCTATGATGATACTGCTGCAGATGCATGGATCAAATCCAGCCTCCCTAGTAGCCTCATGGCCGACTGGTAGCCCACTTTCAAGGAAGGTTGACTGAGTCAGTTGACCATGGCCGATTAGTATGCTCAACTGAATGGTGCAAGCTCCAGAGGACGACTAAACCTGCTCGAAAGCTTGACCTTTGGTCCCGCTCGTTGGTAAATACTAACGGGTGCTGTTCGGAGACTGGTAAACGATTCTTCACTGTTGCACCCTGGCCGGAGCCAGGATGCAACTACAGGCAGTTACAAGATTGACAAGACTACATGAATACGAGACTGCGCGAACTGTCACAGACAGCGATGACACGATACACTCCTTATGGTGCTCAGTAGGAGAGAGTTTCACTCAGTAACTGGCGGCTTCCTCCAATTCTTGCTCACGGAGAATTTCAGAGGCAGGGGGCTGCCAATAGCCACTCCAAAGCACCTGCAATCGGGGTCATCAAAGTGAAGGTTCCATGGTAGCAGAGACATACATTAGCGTTCTGGGCTTCCTCCAATTCTTGCTCATGGAGAATTTCGGAGGCACGGGGCTGCCAATAGCCACTCCAAATCACCTGCAATCGGAGCCATCAAAGAAGTGAACGTTCGATGGTAGCAGAGACATACATTAGCGTTCTGGATGTGCTCCTCGTTGAGAATTTCAGAGGCTGAAGCCGGCCAGAAAATTCCGAGCTCCGGCCAGTGCTGGGATGGGTGTCATCGGAATGTCGATTCTGTAATAGCGGAGACATACCACAGGAGAGGTTTCAGAAGGGGACATTGGAGGTGGATATAGCGAGATAAACAGTGATGTTGTTCGAGGGACTGTTAGATTCATACCGACTTGGAGCCTCGTATTTATTTATACCCACCCAGGGACCAAATAAAGCACTACACCTCATTGGATCATGCCACGCGTTCTTTCGACGCTTTGTTGTTGCCGGTTGAGCAGTGCTTTGGACTTGGATAAAGATTAGTCACGTCACAAGTCAGTCTTGTCTCTATTCTGTACCCTCACCGTGAATTACATCTTTTCATCGCATCGATCAGGCAACTGTCAGAGGATCCAGTATTTCGGTATGCAATCAGGCCGCTTCTGAGGAATGGAAGAAATGGTGTAAGCACGCCATGTAGAGAATAGGGTAAAAAATATACCGATCACGGAAATGGATGAGTGATGAGGTGACAGCGAAGCGAAAAGAGGTGACCTTACCTACAATCTTTCATTACATATTGCCGAATTGGAGGCGAAATTGTCGGACGAAGGTCCTGTGGAGGAGAGGGTAAGTGGCGTTGCTGATCGGTTCTTAGGAGACGAGGCTAGTCAACCTGGGGCGATCTCCTTCGGGTTAGCACCGACCATGTTCGATTCACGTCCGAACATGGGACGCCGCGCCGTGAGAGACGAGGATCGCACTTCCTACAATCGACGTAAAATCAGTTGACCAATATCAACTTGGATTCCGATCAAGGAAAGTTCCGGGTCCCCTAAAACACGGTTGAAAACAACACTGGACGTAATATTAAACGCACTTGACCCAAGGGAGACAAAGTGCCCCTGTGGCGCAGTCAAGTCGTTCCATTGACATTGGCCGCTCTTGTTGAGCCGAGTTACCAAGAAACTTCTTGCACTCACTCGCACTGGACGGGCTTGATCTCAAACTCGTCTCTTAAGTACCTCCTGTCAGTGATATTCACAGCGGAGTTACGTTGCTGGCGGGGTCAGGGAGTTGCGAAAAAGAGACAGAAATTGGACCAACCGCTCGAGTCCAGTTGGGCACGACGCTCGAACCTGTTGTACGTTCACCGTGACGATACAGTAGTGTTGTACAGTGTGACACGACGTGTCCAGTGAGCGTAATTTAACATGTTATCTGGGAATCATTGCCAGCGCACGGAGATTCTAAGTAAGTTTGAGTAGACTTCAAGCTTGAGTATTACTTCTTGATGGCGAGTTTTACGTAGCTGGCTGCGGAGACCATTGATCAGAGTAATCTACCCTTTCGCGGATCAAACAAACGCGCGGTTTTCGGCGTAGTCGGCGTTGCAGACTCGGCTTATTGGGGTGTCTTGACGCTGAATAAAGTCCTTTCGTCATGTTATTTGGCTTGACCGAAAAAAAACCAACGTTTCCCCCTGTGGCACGGTACAAAGTACATGTACAAGCAAGCCTTCCAGAAAACGAAGCAAACGAAACTTACCATACGTGGACGCTAATCGGCGAATGCCGTGAATTTGGATTCTAGAACAATGTATACTGGCGTGGATAACGCGAGGACCAATCAGGCACGTACCGAATACGACGAAAGGAGGTTACTCCGACGCGTGGGCATGCACTACTAGTGCGGATAGAGGGCCAGTGTCCTAAAGATGCTACTCGGCTGCTCAACGTTTCTGCGGAGCTCAATTCAATGCGCATGGCCCAAACCCTCTTCCGGCTGTCGCTATCTCCGCGCCAGGACACGAATAGAACAGAATCTTTGCTGAGGCGAGCAGTAACTCTGAGGTAAGCCAAATAGGTACGTTGTGGTGAGCTTGTTTCAGACTGAAAATAATCAATTTGTACGGGCTTGCAATAATGCGGCGTTCGCAGCTCACCTGGCTTGGAGTTGTGATGCGATCAGATTTGTGCTCTATGATTGTATATGGCCCAAAACCAGCCTCCTATCGTGGCCTCCGCCACGAGTGACCGTGGAGTCTGAGCCAACCTTAGAAGCAACCCGGGAAGCAAATTGTTGCTGTTTCAAGGAATGTGACTTCGAATGTCGATCGCCCCACTGGCATGTCCCATCGTTTCGTAAATCACCGCACTTACTCGCCCTCGGTCATGCCATTGACCCAATTTGGATTTCGACTGGCTGCGGTGCCATCCAGCGAATAAGTAACAAGCCACTGAACGTATCTCCTCCGTGAAGTCTGCTGGGGCTGCCGGCCTTACTGATCTGATCACTGAGTTGGTTGTTCGCGACGGGTCTGCTGGATGGTTGCAATGCAGGGAGAATCGGAAGTGTCGTGCTGTCAGTTGTTTACGCGGTGGAACTGTCGAGCCAAGTTTCTTGCGTGGTTGTTAGGGAGTCGATTTGGTTGGCCAGGAGTTGGGCAATGGGGACAGGTCACTGGTTTCTGTCTCACGTGGGAACGCAACTCACCGGAGAAGGCCGAATCCGCCAGCAAGTACAGGTTCCATATCCCAATCCCTGTCCCCCCTGCCATTGGGAGGAATAACCAGGACACGGTAACGATTTGGGTGTCTCTGCCACGTCTTACAACCGGGGCGAATCCTTAGCGAATCAAATTCGTAACGATATTCAACTAATACCGTCCAGTGCAGTTTGAACGCACAACCAAACCAAGATTGAGAAAGAGCGTCCTCCGCAGAGGCTAACTAGTGGACAGAAGGAACAAGTCTCCTATATGAATAAGTTCGCCATACCGTTTCCCGATCTTAGGCCTTATCTCAGCTGTTGATTTGCCAGCATCACATTTCCTGACTTTCCCCCGGACCCGACGCAACAAATAGTGCGACTTGGCGAGCGTCCCATCACCGGCGGAGCTTTCGCCGACATATGGCGCTGTACTTATCACTATCCGTTTGGCTCCAAACCGGTTGGACACACCCAAACATTCACTGATCGACTCCCACTCACTGCCTTTGTGCAGGTTGCTGTCAAAACCTTGCGATTGTTTGCACCGGAGCCTATTGGCGCCCACCGGCAAGTATCTTTCATCCATCGAGAGCTCGAAATATGGAGACGACTCGATCATCCCAACGTGCTTCCGTTTCTTGGTATCACTATCGGATTTAGCCCCTTCATCGCCCTCGTCTCTCAATGGATGCCCAACGGAACTCTGCAACAGTTTTTACTCCAGAACAGTGCGACATTGACTACTGAACTCCGGTTACAACTGGTGCGCGCGTTGAACTCGAGACGTTCGATTTCAGATCTCACAGCTATCATCGTTTTCAGCTCGTAGATATCTCAAGTGGATTAGAATACCGTACGTTCTGCCTCGTCGTGTGGACTCCTCTATTATTCACGCTGCTCCAGTCCATTCATTGCCAGTTATACATGGAGACTTCACCCCTGTACGTCGCCTGTCCATCACTACTAGCACCGTCACGACAGTGCCGCTGAGACGCATCAGACCAATATCCTCATCGACGAAAACCAAAATGCTTGTCTGTCTGGCTTTGGTCGCTCGACTGTTCCAGAACGAATAGCAGAACAACTTCCATACCTTCGCGCAGACCTGGAGATCTGAGACGCAATTACCATCCGATTCATGCCTCCTGAACTACTGCAGCAAGATGAATTGAGTGACATCGGGACGGCGCTGGACATATTCTCCCTTGGATGTAACGGGCTCTTTGTAAGTTGATCGCTTGCGTTCCGTTCATGCGACTGGATGGTGCTCAACAGGTGTTATCTGGCCAACTCCCTTGGTCCGAGTTTCACAGGGCACCGCAGATTGTGCTAAGTTTACATTATGGTAAAAAGCCTGCACGGCCGAACTTTAGGCCTATCGATGACCTTCACTGGAAGTTCTTAGAGAGCTGCTGGTTGGGAGCGCCAGATCGTCCCTCAGCGCCATCTGCATTTCTCGCCTTTTACAGCTCCCTGACATTGCTGACATAAAGGCTCATCTATGTAAATGCTATCTAGAGGTAACACACGAAGCACAAGTTGTCTGTATCAACGCGACGAGGAATCTATCAAATAGTAATATCGCGATCGTAGGAACTGGGGGTGTTCGACAAGGAGACATCCTCCAAATCTTTTGTGACACCATCCACGCAATGCCAAACAAGAACCCTATCCGTGCGTGCTTTAATGTAACCCAATCTCCCGCTCCGCTTCAACAGGAGACAAAAATATGGTTCCCCCACCCGAAGCGACCCACGATCGCCCTCCACGCGGGTGTAGTTCACGACCCCAAGAACACATTGTTCTGGCTTGAAGATCTCGTAATATGCCTGCGAGAGAGTCGGCTTGGGATTGGTCTCTAAGAAAGTCACCTCTGTAAACGATAGGGTATAAATACCCGAGCCTTGCCCGTGTTGAATCCAGCGCACGGGTAAGAGGAGTAGCTTCACCTGCAGCCCAAGTTTCGTGATCGAGTAAGATCATGATGGGTCGCCAACTTCTTCGAATACACAGTCCGTCAAGCGGAGGCCGGTCGCCATCTGTGCATCAAGCACTGGTATCCCATAGGACGCGGGGGAATAAGGCAGCGCGAGGGAACAAGGCGATGCATCGCCCGCCCATGCAAAGAACCCTGGCTCACTACAGCGTTGCGCCGTGCGCGATACATTCCATCAGCCGATGAAATGCCCATCGCCCTTCGCCGTACGAGATCGGCATCGTGATATTAAAGATCCCAATGAGTGCATACGTGACGTCTTCCATCCGCGTAAATTATGTGGCGTTCACAGTCATGAACCAGGCAATGCAATCAAATCCGTGGGGTCTACTAGTATAGTATGGCCGACTGATGGCGAATAGTTGCCTACTTTCAAGGAAAGTTAGTAATCGTCCCATCATTTTGTACAATCGGCGTAGTCACTCGCCTGGCGCTCGCAATCAGATTTAGACTGATGGCCCGGGACGAACTTATCAAAGCTGGTCATCTGGCGTTCGCGCACAATTGGGTTCCGAAGCTGTACAAGTACAGAGAGTTGTAACCATGCCAGTGGGGCCACAGGTGCCATGGCCAATTACGCTCAGCTGAATGTTGGAACGCTTCAGACTCGAAGATTCTGGACGTAGACGTGACAGTGCAAGAGTGCCACCGAGGTGCGCTACGATCTGCCAGCGAGTGCCGAGTAAGCACTTGGGTCCTGAGGCTGTAGGCACCTGACTATAAGTGTCATTGGACTTTCGGTCCCGCTCTAGTAAAAGTCTGGAGACCAGTAAACAATTGCAAGACTACCGTCACATGGATACAAGGCTACGGGAACTATCAGACGACGACGGCACGATATAGGCTTTATTGTGCTCAGTTGGAGAAGATTTGACTACTGGCGTTCTCCTCAAGCTTCCTCCAATGCTCGTTCACCGAGGATTTCGGAGGCATCCCACTGCCAATCGACAATACCCCATTGCTGCAATCAGTGTCATCAAAGAAGTGAAGGTTCGGTGGTAGCAGAAACATACAGGGGCGTCCTCCACTGCTTGCTCATGGAGAATTTCGGAGGCATGGGTCTCCCGCCACGTCAACCAAGGTAGCTGCAATTGGTGTCATCAAAGAAGCAGGTTCCATGGTAGCTGAGACATACAGGGCCGCTCAGCACTGAAAGGGCACCAGCACTCTTCTGCATGTGCTCCTCCGGGCCTTGCTCGTTGAGAATGTCAGAGGCTGAAGTGTGCCAGATACCAACGGGATTAGCCCAGAACTGGAATGGGTGTCATCGGAATGAAGATTCTATAATAACAGAGACGCACAGGATAGGTTTCAGAAGGGGTCATTGGACGTGGATATAGCGAGATAAACAGTGATCTTGTTTGAGGGACTATTGGATTCAAACCGACTTGGAACCTTGTATTTATACCCACCCATGGAGCAAAATATAAAGCACCACACCGGATTGATGCCGCGCTTTCTTTGGACAGTTTGTTGTTGACGATTGAACAGTTCGATAAAGATTAGTCGTCACAAATCGGTCCTGTCTCTATTCCGTACCTTCACCCTGAATTACACCTTTTCATCGCATCGATCAGGTAACAGAGGACTAGCCTAAAACAGCATATCAAGGTCCAGTGTTTCGGTATACAACCAGGCCGCTTCTGAGGAATGGAAGAGCTCTACGCACGGTGCAAGAATACCATGTATAGAAAAAATATCCCGATCACGGAAATGGATGAGTAATGGGGTGACGACAAAGCGAAAAGAAGAGGTTGCCTTAGCTGTGATCTTTTGTTATATATTGCCGAATTGGAGGCGAAATTGTTGGACGAAGGTCTTGTGGAGGAGAGGGTAAGTGGCACTGATCGGTGATCAGTGCGTTGCTATTCAGTTCTTAAGAGATGTAATCAACTTGGGGACAAATCGTGTTCAGTTCACGTCCGAACATGGGACATCGTGCCGTGAGAGTCACCCAGAGTCACCCGTGTCAGTGACGACGAGAATGATACTTCCTGGCACAATCGACGTAAAATTAGTTAACCAATGAGTCAATTTGGATTCCGATTTGAATGAACGTTCTGGGTCCCTAAAACGCGGTTGAAAACAACACTGGACGTAATAGTAAAAGCACTTGACCCAAGGGAGACAAAGTGCCCTGTGGAGCAGTCAAGTCATTCCAATCACATTGGCCGCTCTTGTTGAGCCGAGTTACCGAGAAGAATCTCGTACTCGCTCGCACTAGAAGGGCCTGATTTCAAACTTGTCTATTACTAGTAGAACAATGCACCATAATTGGCGTGGATAACACGAGGACCAAACTGGCACGTACCGAACACGACGAAAGGAGGTGATATCGCAGCGATCCAGCACGGTTTGAGTGGGAGTCCTCCTTGGAAGTTATTCCAACGCGTGGACATGCACTACTAGTAGAGCCTGCAGACAGAGCGTCAGTGTCGATTTGGTCACTCAAGCTCTGATAAGAGTACTATCCGGCTGCCTCAAAGTTTCTGTGGAGCTCAAATAAATCCCACGGCGCAAACTTGCTTCCCGTTATCACTATCTCCGCACCAGGACACGAATAGAATAGAATAATCAATTTGAACGGGCTTGTAATAATGCGGCGTTTGCAACTCACCTGACTTCGTGTTGTGAGTCAGGCGATTTGTGCTCTGTGAGTGTGCATGACTCAAAACCAGCCTCCTATCATGGCCTCCGCCACGAGTGACCGTGTAATCTGAGCCAACCTTCGGGTAGCAAATCGTTGCTGTTTTCAAGGAAGGTCGATCGTCCCAACAGCTGTTGGTATGATGGCTCGTAGGCACCCCAGCGATGTGCAAAGATGGCATACTTGATTCGCGTCCGGACGTCGTATATATAGACATCAACTAGTTTCATATCCTAGCGAACAGAAAAAGGAAGACGAAATCGTCGTACAGACCTTGGGCGAACGAAGAGCTAGGAGATCGACATTCGACAGGTCTTGGATAAAGGCACGATGATCCTCCCAGAGGTCCGTCCGAGACAGAAGCTTCATGTCATTGATACGAATGAGATGTGCAGGGAGGTCGTTGAAGACGTGTTGGCTGAGCGCGTCGAGAAGCTTCAAGCTCAGTGTGCCTTCAAGTTCAAGTTGCATGCGTTCCATCTCCGAGTCTATCCATTGGCTGGCGGTCCGTTATCTGTTTGTCATCAATCACATCCTGGTTTTCCATGATCCCCACATGCCTCGTGGGATGTATGTCGCGAAATCATCGCATTTTAACCCTCCAGAGACTTGCTTTACGAGTCTAAAAGGATCAAGGTTTTGCCTCATCAATACCAGTTCCCATGCGGCGGACAGCGCTTCGAATTTACCAGGTCGAAGTTAGCAACGCAGAGGTAATGACACTCATGCGCAAGGCTAATCAATACTCAGGCTTTTTCATTGGGACACAACTTACCTGAGCAACGCTTCCGCAAGTTACAGTTGGCCACGACGAGTCAGTGCACAGACTGACATTCTTCGCCTTCACAAACAAAGCTATGTCTGGTGTAAATCTTTCGACGAGATTCTGGATTTGATCTATAAGAGGGAAATGTCGATATTAGAAAACTGAGGGTCCTTGATACAATATATGCAAAGTGCCTTGTCTATTTACCTCGCGAACAGGTAGTTCCGGAAAAGTCGTGCATGTCCTGGAAGTGTTGGTAGTTCTCTTCGGATGTGATTGGGAGAGTCGTCCCTTGCGCGAGTGGTTTGGTGCACTGTGACACATGTCGACATTGGGTTTCAAGTAAAAGTCGAGAAGTTAGGGGTGGTATCACGTGCTTCGTCACGTGTCGCAACAAACTTTCGAGTTTCGGAGTTTCCACCTTTTGAATCCTCAGCCCCTGTGCTCACTGGTCTCCCACCAACAATGCCCGCCGGAACGCCCTACCACTCGTTTGCGCTTCCCTACCCCATCCGCGTCGACAATTTTACAGACACCCTCGACGACTTGCCCCCACCGTACAACAGACCGCGCCTTCATCTCTTGACTCACACCCACTCGGACCACATCGCCGGTCTCGCCTCAAAGTCGTTTGCATACCGTGTCATATGTTCGCCCGACGCGAAGGAGATGCTACTGCGTCACGAGGTGTACGCAGAACGCTCGTTGCACGACCACCGGTATCGTGCGGAGAAAAAAAAGACGTTTGGGCATCTCAAGGTTGACCCGTACGTGATGCCCAATGGCCAGAAATTCTTCACTGGTTCAAGGGACCTTTTGGTATGCACTGTGTTTTCTCCCAATTCTGCGACACCAACACGTTCGACAGCACGCGATACCGCTCAACACACCCACCGAATTTGACATTTCTGACGGCGAGACTGTGACAATCACTCTTATCGATGCAAATCACTGTCCCGGTTCCGTCATGTTCGTGACAGTCACCCCAAATTACCTTTGCCTTGACTCGTTTCGACTAGGTTCCTGATTGAAGGTCCTCGTGGGACTGTCCTTCACACCGGCGATCTCAGAGCCGAACCATGGTTTCTCACTTCCATCCAACGCAACCATTTCCTCCAGCCATATTTAGCTAGCTCTTCGGAAGACCTCCGAATTTTTGTTGCACGTAGGGAGGGTACACACCCTGAAGCGGCGGGCCTCGTAAAGACACTTGAGGCTATATACCTAGATACCGCCTGCTTACTCTCGCCCGTCGTCGTGCCTACAAAGGTATGGATGTTTTGTCGCCTATTTCATCACCCTAAATCCTCTTCGACCCGTCCCCTTGTGGTGTAGGACCACGCGGTTCAGGGCATCGTCGGACTAATAGCGTTATTTCCGTCAAGCACGCATTTTTTCATCAACACCTGGACTTGGGGCTATGAAGATGTTCTCAAGGCCATCGCACACGCGTTTCATTGCAAGGTAATTGATCACTTTTACTTTTCATTGCCCACCGAAACCCTTCATGTATGCTTGGCTTCTTTCGCTTAAATTGCCCGCATATATGCATTACTTACGGTTTTCGGCACCTCAGATTCACTTTGACCGATACAAGTATTCGATTTATTCACATGGTTCAGATCCTTTTTTGCGTGCCCTTGGGACGCGTGACGCTGCCTCCACTAGGTTTCATGCGTGTGAGCGGTTCGATCGCTGCTCCTTCGTGGACGTCCCTCCCTATGACTACGGAATCAAAGGCGCCGTGGCACCGCCTAGCAAAGAAGGAAAGAAAGTGGTTTATGTGAATGCAGTCAACATGGGTTGTGCTCGCTGGGAGGACTACCAAGCCAACGTCAAGCGACGAGTCTTGAGAGGTGAACACGTGGACTCGTTGGTAAGTCACGATGGAAAACAGTGCTGGTTTCCCTTTTTCATTGACTGTATGCGCTCGTTTCACCCCCATTTGAAGCTCGTTCCCTTGTCCCGTCACTCTCCCCTTCCTGAGCTCATGAATTTCGTGACGCTATTCCGTCCACTTCGTGTTGTACCAAACACCCTCGACCCTTCGCTCAACGGTCTCGACTGGGGTGCCATGTCCAAGATGTTCTCGGGATGTCTTTGCCCGGCGGCGACGCCTGGCTGCTTGTTGTCTGTCATGGCCCCTCCTTGCCCTCTGACATGCCACCCCAGCGTGACCAGTCTTCCAGGGCCTTCTACCAAGTACGAGCCAAGAACGCTCTCCGCTACGGGCGAGGAGGAGTACGTGGATACGGCATATTCAAACATGATCGGCCCTAGTGATGCCGCTGAACAATGGGGCGACAAGGGCGGCAAAAAAGCAAAGTTGGAAGTTTTGAGGGCGCGGATAGGCACCGGGAGACGAAAGGGCCTCGGGAGAACGCGTCGACGCGTCGACGAAGACGAAGACGCAGTCCTAGAACGGAATAGAGACGAACATGGACTAGTGGCCGGGCCCAGCCGGCTCACATCATGGTCAGGTATAGCACCGAGGACCCCAAAAAAGTATGCGCGGAGCGATGATTCGGAAGATTCTTCGAATGAAGGCGGGTCAGACGACCACGTGAGGACTGCCTGGAAGTTGTTCGGGGTCGGCGAACTTGCGGACGCGTGTAAGACGTGGGTGTCACCTTCGCCGCAATCTCAGTTACAGGCAGTGGCTGGGACGCTCCCTACGCCAACATCGTCTCCTCTTCTACGCGCTAGCAAGTTAGAGGGGAGTAACAAGGGGAAGGAGCGCGCTTTGCAGAGCGGTCTGCCATTGACGACCCCAGTGAAACCATCTTTCGGACGGGCTCCTACCGAGATTGTCCCCCCGCCTGTCAGTCCCAACCCTTATCGACCAACATCGTTTGTGTCAGCGTGCACGTCTCCGTTTGTGTCGTTTGGAGACATTCGGTTTTCTGATCATTCGCCGGAGGAACAGACAAACGAGCCGGTTGGATCGGGCTCACAACCATTTGCTTGCCTTGATAATGTTGTTCTCTCAGATCCGTCTCAGGACCTGGTGTCATCTCCGCATCCGTCGCAACATCACAGCCAGAACCAACAAGCGCCAAGGCTGCACGGGAGGAATCTATCCGTCGCTAAAGATGATGTAGGCAACGTCGGGACAAGGGAGGACGTGGAGAACATCGGCGAAGCTCCACCATTGAAACGCCGAAGGATTGATCGAGAGGAATCAGAGGTGAAGATGAGCGAGAAAGGCGATGCACCCGGGTTTGCTGGGGTTGCCCAGTCACATGGCATGCACTCGACGCCACGCGGACGAGACGAGTCCTGCGAGTTACCACACAAACCCTCCACTGTGCTCATTCGTACGCTCACCGTTCCTTCCGTGATGAGTATGGACGATAAGGAAGCGTCTCTCCCACTGACGTCTTCCGCTCTCGAGGTGGAGGACGTTTTGGATGTACTCCCGCGGAGCTCACCGACGCCAGCTGTGACGGCGACACCCACTATTTCGTTTCCCGTGAGGAAGCGTATCGAGGACAGGGCCAATTATGCTGGAAAGACCACTTCGTTCATTGGATCTGGAAGTGGTGCGTCCTCTCCTCGAACGGACATTAGACGAGGACTTCGCCCAGGGCTGGCATCGTGCTCAACCCCAGTGATCGCACGTGAACCGGTGTTGGCGGTCGTCAGAGGGAAAAACCTCTCTACCCAGACGAGCGCCGCCGCACTGGATGCGAGTACACGTACGAGTGACGCACCTGTAACCCCACGAACAGCTGCGCGACGTGCCGAGCGCGCGGAGAGGAAGCGGATCACGGAGAAATTGCGCCTGGCGCGGCCGGATCTCGTTGTACGCGCGCAAGCGTCGAGGCGCGGGAATGGAAGTCGGGGCGTCGAGCGGGCGGCGACGTCTACGACTGTCTCGGCCTCGGTGTACGGGATGGAAGCGGGGAAGATGGAAGTGAGTTCTGGTAATGGAATCGAGGAAGATGCCAAGATGGATTGGGAGAAGAGTCGTCGGTTAGCGGTGAGGGTGAGGGAGGCACTCAAGAGGGGTGAGCGCGCGAGCGAGGTATTGCCACGTCTGAGGTGTTTGGAACAGTGGTATGCGGAGCGGGCGTGATGACCTTGGGTGACCTTTGAATGATACTGGAAGTCTTTGGGTCATCGGAATGTGGGCGATTGCACGTGCCTCGTGCTCAATGGGATTTCTGTCATGTCTGCAGTGCAGATGTGCGTTGCTAGCGGGAATACATTTTGTCACCGATTCCGAGATAGGCGCTCAACAAGACTGCGGAAGGTCCATGATCTAGGACTCCTGAACAGACACCCCTCCTGGCATAAGCGTAATGTCGTCTAGTGAACTGAAACCCATTATCCTCTATGATATCCCATCCATCACCCCGGGGCGTCCTTGGTCCCCAAATACCATGAAGACGAGGTATGGATTCAACTCACTACCGGTCGTCGTCGTTGTCCACTAACCGATCACCACCACCTTGTCAGATACTGCCTCGGATACAAACGATTACCATTCACGACCGTCTGGGTCGAGCTCCCCGATATCGCGGGGCTACTCCAGTCCAAAGGCATCACACACCCACCATACACTCTGCCTGCAATCGAGGACCCAAACACGGGCGCATTCATCATGGATTCGCTCGCGATCGCGACGTACTTGGACGAAACATACCCCGAAACGCCAAAGGTGCTGAGTCCCGCGGCACGTGCGGCGTTGGAAGGGGTTGGTGACGCGCTTTCGTTCGGCTCAGGAGGTGGTGTGGCGGGTGCGGGACCGAATGCGAGTGCTGGCAATCCTGGTGCTGGAAGCGACCTTGCACCACGGCTCGTGTTCCTCATCCTGGCTGCCGAACGCCTCAACCCGGTGAGCAAGGCCTACTATCACCAAACGCGTGCGGCGCGCCTCGGCGAGCGGTGGACGACGCTGCGCGGTGCGTGTTCTGCGAGTCCGGCGGACCGCGCGGAGAAAGTGAGCCAAGGCATCGAAGCGATCAGCGGGGTGTTGCGCAAGGTGACGGCGCTGTATGTCCGTGAGGGCGACTCGGAGGGCGGACCGTTCGCGCTTGGGGAGGAACCTTGTTTCCTTGATTTCGCGGTTGCGGGGAGGATAAAGTTTATTCTGGATGGGCTTACCTCTTCTGAGGCGGAGACGCTGACGAATTTGGAGGGAGGGTCCAGGTTGGTAGGGTTGGTGGAAAGCCTTGAGAGGTGCTACAAATATTGAAGATTCGGATCGGGCGTATTAGGAAATGTATTCCGCCTCTTTCCTACCCAATGTCTGCGTAAGTGTGCGTGGTAAGTACTGCACTGTGAAAAAACCAGACCGCAGGGAGACCGAGGAGACCAGCAGAGCAATCAAATCAATCAAATGCATGGACACACCTGTTGACAGGATGGATCGTGTACTTGATTACACTCGAAGCCTGATGCGTGCTTCACTGGTATCCCACTGGCAGGGCCCTGGCTTGACCAAAAGAGTCCCTGAGGCTCCCTATTTCGGTATGCTATAAGCTCCAATCGCACCTTCCAAGGAACGGAGGGAGCGAAGTTTACTATACGTGGGACAGATGACACGAAATCCAGAAACCGCGTCGGTAATCGCGTGAATAACACGATGACCACCGACACGTCCGAACACGACGAAAGGAGGTGGTATCGATGCGACCCCAGCATCGTTTGAACGAAAGGGGGGGGTTCCTAGGCAACAATCCTCCAAGGAGGTGTAGGTGGTTCTCTGCTCGTGAGGCAGGAACGCGGTGCGATACGAGTTCGAAGGGGACGGCGATAAGCCAAAAAGGGAAGGTAGATAAAAGATGAAGTCGGATTCGGATCGGATTCGGGCGTAGTCGCTACTCGGCGTAGCGCGGGATGCTTTCGTTGGGACTGACTTGGATTCGATGGGGGGAACTATTTCTTATTCTTCGAGTTTGTACAGTGACGATTATATACGATACGAGACAAAGAGAAAGTCGAGTGGCTCGACACGAGGTATGATGTCAGCGGAGTAGACTACAAAGAAGATTGAGTACGAAAAGGAAATGAAAAGCTAGATAGACGAGACAAAGAAGTGAGAAAGTGAAGAGGTGAAGAGGTGAAATGGTATCGATCAGGTTCGTGAAGGCAGCGGCGAGCGCGCGCAGCGCGTTCCTTACACCTGCCGGGGTCTTTGAAATGCAACTGTCCTCAGTTGCCTACCTACTAATCCTCCTCTTGCTCGGCAGCGACTCCAGCGAGGTCGGCGGGATCGAGAAACTGAGTGACGGGAATGGAGATGGACGAACGGGCGTGATACGGAATGATACGAAAGGCGGCGAATTTGAGTTTCGACAGAGTGCCGTCCAGTTCTGCGAGGCGGAATGCACCATTGCGAGTGCGGGCGACGACGACCATTGGTCCGAGGTAGCGAGGACGACACTTGGCATTGGAAGCGACTTCGATTTTTTTATTAAGGACGAGAACGAGGGTACCGGGCTTGAAGTCCTGGTTACGAATAGAGTGGGCGGCTCGGCGTTCGAAGTCGGTGACGGACGCGAAGCGGCTGCGTACGACTCGTTCGTGGATCTGCTGCAGATCTTCGTCTCGTTTGGCTAACTGGCGTGCTCGAAGGGCGATAAGCGAGGCGGTATCGACTTTAGTGGTGATTTCAGGGACGAGGAAGGTTGCTTCGATGATGTCGAGGGGAAGGAGTGGTTCGACGCCGTGTGCCATGTAGAAGGGAGAGTAGCCGGTCGCTTTCCGAGTAGTGACGCG
>JBBPRK010000951.1:0-16210 GCA_038093075.1 Boletus patriciae
GTGTGACTGAGCTATTCCGAGGATTACCGCATCTCCTGAGTACTCCGACTCGGACTAGTCAAACCCGAGCTTGTTGCATCACCTCCGAGTATCTAACACTTTTAATACTCCCTTCCATTCTGGTACCTTCCTTAACCCCATACGAACTAATTCCGTAGTTACCCTTGTTTCGAGACACCACCATAGCTCGGGGCAGTCCCGCCACCGAGCTGAGATCCGGGACAGCCCCAGTTCGACGTTTATAGTTTCCTTCGGTATTCCTCCCCTTCGATATAGTATATAAAGTGTACCTGAGTCGATTAGAGACTTCAGACAAATAATACTGTCAAGACTGGTTCAACTCTGAGGGGGAACTCCAAAGGCCGGAGTTACTTAACGACGTGCGGGACTTGGCTTCACCGTGTGTGGTGCACCCTTGCCTCAATAGTCCTCGGTGTCCTGGAATTGGTTGGAGGGTCAGAGAAGGTCGGGGGTGCTCGGCATAGTTGTAAGGCTAACCGGCGAGAGTTCAAGACGAAAGGATTGTCGAGAAGGGGATGAAGGGAAGGAGGGAATCTTAGTTGATTATTTGTCTACCACTTGTCCTAGTCTTCCCCCGCAGTTATATATCATGGCTACTAGAGTCACGCGGTCTCAGACCCACGCCATCGGTCCCAACCCTCCTTTGTCCCTGAGGTATAATCCCCTCAGCGCGTTCAGGAGCAATCGACGAGGAGCAGAAATTGTCAACCAATTCCTGAGCTTCTCCACTCGTTGGGCCACGCCCTTGATCTCTCAGAACTGCCCGCCTCCGGAGTCCCCAACTCCAGCCGCGTGCATCGTCGTCCTCCCAGATAATTACGAGTCTCCCGAGTCCGAGGATCACCTCTTCGGCCGCCCCGCTGCCTTCGATGGCGACGGGGGAGGCCCGAGATTTCCCGGGGACGGCCCCCCAGGCCCTCCCTCGGACGACAACGACCCTGACTTCCCCGACGATGACCTCTTCGCCCCAGACCCCGACTCTGACGAAGAACTACTGGCAGAGCAGATCCCTGCGGATACGCTTGCCCAGTTGGCAAGCGCCATCAATAATCTCGCTTGCTATTCTCGTCGCCCCTCCTCCAACTCTACCCCCCGCACTAAAGTCCGAGAGCCCGACCAGTTTGACGGGACCGATTCCCAAAAGCTCTGGGTTTTCTTAGTGCAATGCGAACTGAACTACCAGGACCGGCCCAAGGCTTTCCGTACCGACTGCGCAAAAGTCACCTTCATGCAGTTGTACCTGAAGGGCATGGCCCTCGAGTGGTTTGAGCCAGACCTCCTTCTTATGGAGGATCCCGCTCTCCGTCCCTTGTGGATGGACAATTTCAGGGAGTTCGTCCCAGAGCTCCAGACTAACTTCGGGCCGCATGACCCCGTTGGAGATGCTGAGCACCAACTCGACCACCTCTCCATGAAGGACAGTCAGCGCATTATAAAGTATGTCGTTGAGTTCAATAGGATTGCTTCGCAGATCTGAGGATATGGAGAGGGTGCCCTTTGGCACCACTTCTACAACGGCCTCCCTGATCACATCAAGGATGAGATCTCCCGCGTCGGGAAGCCGCCGACCCTTGCCGAGCTTCGCCAGCTTGCCCAAGCTATCGACGCGCGCTATTGGGAGCACAAGTCCGAGATCACCCGGCAAGTGAAGCCCCATTTGTCCTCCGAGAAAACCCCCGTCCCCTCCGCCACATCCACCCCCACATCTCCGAAAGACTCAAAAGAGTCGACCAAACTGACCAAACCTTCCGTCGTCGCCGCTGCCGCAAGGCCAGACTTGACGTCGAAGTTAGGGAAGGACGGCAAGCTCACCACCGAAGAAAGGAAGCATCGCTTCGACAACAAGCTTTGTATGTTCTGCGGTCTTGCAGGGCACATCGCTAAGGACTGCCTGAAGTCCACTTCTCGGGCAGCGAAAGGCCGAGCAACCACGGCCGCTCCGGAAACCAAACCGGAAGTCTCGGTTGAGACAAAAAAATAGTCAGCGACCTTTCCGACTCCACACGATCGGAAGGTTGTGTTGACCAAGCTCGTGCCCCCAAGGAGATCTGTCTCAACGCATCCGCTCTTTTGGACTCTCGCTCCCTCATGTCGTCCGTCACGTTTTTATCTCATGACCTCACTCCCGTCCTCACGTTAGTAGACTCCGGCTCGTCCGACTGTTTTATAGATAGTACCTATGTGAATGAACACTCGCTACCATCATACTCCGTGCCCCCCGTCCAACTCCGACTCTTCGACGGAACTACGAACTCAACAATCACCCAAGCTATAGACCTCTCTCTACGTTTCCGAACCGGTGACATCATTCCGACGACATTGTATGTCACTCCACTGGATGGATCCTGTTCCCTTGTCCTGGGACACAACTGGCTCACCCGCCACAATCCGTTGATTGACTGGGTTTTGAGCAGTATCTCGTTCCGCTCACTTGAATGGCCCATCTCAGTACCCCCGAGCTCACCTCCGAAGCCGCCCGACTCACTTCCCCCGGCTGACCCTACACCCGATGTTCCACCGAGTTTCTCTCAATGCAAAGCTCCACCCATCACGATAATCAGCGCCCCTGCTTTCGCGCTGGCTTGTCGTTTACAGGGTTTGGTACAATTTAGCTTGCAAATCCGCACCAAGGAAAGTGATCTCTGATCATCTTCAACTGCCTCCGAATCTTCGGATCTCTCGGGAATCCCTTCGGATTACCATGAGTTCGCCGATGTTTTCAGCAAGAGCAAAGCCAACATGCTTGCTCCGCATCGTGAACATGATCTAAAGATAGAGCTCGAAGAAGGAGCTTCTCCCCCCCTTGGCACCACCTACTCCCTTTCCCCGTCCGAGCTTGAGTCCCTTCATACCTTCCTCGATGAGCATCTCGCCATGGGATTCATTCGTCCCTCCTCGTCTGCTCACGCCGCCCCGGTCCTCTTCGTCTGCAAGAAGGATGGTTCCCTCCGTCTTTGCATTGACTTCCGAGGGCTGAACCGAATCACGAAGAAAGACCAATACCCACTTCCCCGAATCGCCGACCTTTTAGATGCCCCGAGCCGTGCCCGAATTTATACCAAGATCAATCTCCGGCATGTGTACCACCTGGTCCACATCGCTGCCGGAGATGAATGGAAAACTTCCTTTTGCATGCGCTACGACTCTTATGAGTGGCTAGTCATGCCATTCGGTCTCACGAACACCCCGGCGGCGTTCCAGCGGTTCGTCAATACCGTCTTCGCTGATTTGCTAGATGTTTCCGTAATCATCTACCTGGATGACATTCTCATCTTCTCCGAGGACAAGGCCTCCCACAAGGAGCATGTCCGAGAAGTCCTCCGACGTCTTCATAAACATGGGTTATATGCGAAACCCAAGAAATGCGAGTTCAACACTGAGTCCACCGAGTATCTCGGCTACCAACTCTCCCTGACCGGCCTTACCATGTCTTTGGACAAGGTCCGGACTATATTATATTGGCCCGAGCCCTGGAAAGTTAAGGACGTACAGTCCTTCCTCGGTTTTGCGAACTTTTATTGTCGCTTCATCTACAACTACTCTGACATAGTCACTCCTTTAACTCGTCTCACTCGCAAAGGTGTCCCGTGGACTTTCACCGACTCCTGTCGTACCGCCTTTCAACAGCTAAAAGAAGCCTTCACTTCTGCCCCCATCCTTGTCCATTGGGTTCCCAACGCTCCAATGATTGTAGAGCCCGACGCCTCTGACTATGCCATTGCTGGCATTCTCTCGATTCGTTGCACCGACAAAGAGATTTGGCCAGTCACCTACTACTCTCGGACCTTATTGGCCCCGGAACTCAACTATGATACCCACGACAAGGAACTCCTCGCTATCCACGAGTCGTTTCGGTCATGGCGCCATTACCTTGAAGGCTCGGCTGAACCGGTCGACGTTGTCACAGACCACAAGAACCTCGAGTACTTCTCCACCACCAAGCTCTTGACCCAGCGGCAAGCCCGCTGGTCAGAGTTCCTCCTCCAGTTCAATATGGTCGTTCGCTTCTGTCCCGGAAAGCTCGGCGCGAAGCCTGATGCCCTCACTAGACGCTGGGACGTCTATCCCAAAGAGGGGGATAAGGACTATGCTCGAGTTAATCCCCACAACTTCCAGCCGGTATTCACACAGGATCAACTCGCTGCGTCCCTCCGGGCTACTTACCTTGAGTACCCCGTTCTCCGAGCCAGCACCCTGTTCGATTTAGAGAACCTCCATAACGACATCCTATCCACACTCCCCTCAGACCCTTTGGCTACCCTCCACATGTCCACCTCCGAACCCCCGGATTCCCGATGGTCAGTTGACACAGATGGTTTCCTCCGACTAGACAGTCGTATCTTTGTGCCCAAATTGGACAACCTTCGGCTCTGCGTTCTCTGGTACAAGCACGATCATCCCATCTCTGGACATTTTGGACAGAACAGGACCTTGGATCTTATTCGCCGCGAGTATACTTGGCCTGGTATACGTGCCTATGTAAAGGACTACATCTCGTCCTGCACTACTTGCGCTCACGCGAAGGTTCCGAGGCATAAGCCTTTCGGTTTGCTGAAACAACTCCCCATTCCCGAGAAACCGTGGAATTCCATATCAATGGATTTCATCGAACAGCTCCCTCCGTCTTCGGGATTCACTTCCATTCTCGTTGTCGTCGATCGCTTATCAAAACAGTGCATATTCATCCTGACCCACAACACAATAATGTCTCCCAAGCTCACAAAGCTCTTCCTCCTCCACGTATTCTCCAAACATGGAGTTCCCTCCCACATCACTTCCGACAGAGGTTCGGAGTTCATCTCGCACTTCTTCCAATCCCTCAGAAAGGCCCTTGACATCAGACTCCACTTCACTTCCGGGCACCACCTGGAAGGCGACGGCCAGACCGAACGGATGAACCAGACCCTCGAGCAGTACCTCCGGATTTATAGTACCTATCAGCAAGATAACTGGTCCGAACTCTTGCCTCTTGCTGAGTTCTCGTATAACAATGCTCCGAGTGCTACCACCGGAGTATCACCATTCTTCGCTAATAAGGGCGACCACCCAAACATCACAGTTCATCTGGAACGCGACCTCTTGTCTGCTCGGGCCCAAGAATACTCCGTCGACCTCAACTCCCTCCATCAATTCCTCCGTGAGGAAATGGCTTACGCCCAGAAGCAGTACCAAGGACCCACCGATGCCAAACGTTCCCTGGCCCTGAACTTCAAAGTCGGTGACCAGATATACGTAAAGGCTAAGTACTTCCGGTCCACCCGGCCCTCTAAAAAGCTTTCCGAGAAGAATTTAGGGCCGTACCCCATCATCGCTCAGGCAGGCACTCATTCCTTCACGCTCCAACTACCTGATTCTATGAAGTCGGTTCACCCCGTCTTTCATGTCTCCCAACTAGAACCCGTTGTCCCCAACATCATCCCAAACCGGGTACAACCTCCTCCGCCACTGGTCGAAGTAGACGGTGAGCCTGAGTACGAGATCTCGGAGATCCTCGACTCCAAAATAGACCGAAGAAGACGAAACTGCAATTTACTGTATCTGGTACGCTGGTCTGGATATGAGGGTACTGACGACGAGACTTCTTGGCTTCTCGCCACGGAGTTAGACCATGCTTCCGAGCTCATCTGAGATTACCATCTCTTTTACCCAGACAAACCCGGACCATACGTCCTGCCGTAATTGTTCACCCATATTTCTTCTTCATCTTTCCATTCGTTATTCCTTGCTCGTATTGCAGTTCCTCACTATGGCCTTCAAGGGTTCAGGCCTAAGAGGGGGATACTGTCATATCCCGAACTTTCACTTACGTATTCCGAGCTCGACCAAGCGTGACCAAGCTATTCCGAGGATTACCACATCTCCTGAGTACTCCGACTCGGACTAGTCAAACCCGAGCTTGTTGCGTCACCTCCGAGTATCTAACACTTTTAATACTCCCTTCCATTCTGGTACCTTCCTTAACCCCATACGAACTAATTCCGTAGTTACCCTTGTTCCGAGACACCGCCATAGCTCGGGGCAGTCCCGCCACCGAGCTGAGATCCGGGACAGCCCCAGTTCGACGTTTATAGTTTCCTTCGGTATTCCTCCCCTTCGATATAGTATATAAAGTGTACCTGAGTCGATTAGAGACTTCAGACAAATAATCGACTAAGATTCCCTCCTTCCCTTCATCCCCTTCTTGACGATCCTTTCGTCTTGAACTCTCGCCGGTTAGCCTTACAACTATGCTGAGCACCCCCGACCTTCTCCAACCCTCTGACCAATTCCAGGACACCGAGGACTATTGAGGCAAGGGTGCACCACACACGGTGAAGCCAAGTCCCGCACGTCGTTAAGTAACTCCGGCCTTCAGAGTTCCCCCTCGGAGTTGAACCAGTCTTGACAAGTTCTCTTGGTCTTTCCCCACCAAAGCCATCAGACAACTCCTGATCCATTGCTAGCACCTTGGACAGTCGCCCTTTGGTCTTTCAGCTGCTTGACCATAGTCCTGGTTGCCAGTAGACCGCTCAACCTAGTTTCTTTGACAGTTACTCGTCGTGACCTTGCCCTTACTCAGAATTCCCTAAAGTATCTTGATGGGCTTGTTGGATTGTTTTAGTGCCCTTGTTGCAGTTTGGGTCCCAGAGGTCAGAAGAGGTTGGGTCAGAGCATCAGAGCAAGGGGATAGCTTGGACAGTGACCAAGACAGTGAATGATGAGGAGGGAACAAACTTGAGGTGTCAGGGATGAGTATTATGTTGAAATTATTATTCTGTATTTAGTATCATTGCTTACCTAAGCATAGCTACATCGCACATTACCTTTTACCTTAGCTTACTTAGTGGCTACTGAGTATTCTACATGTTACGCTTGGCCCAGGTAGGGACGAGTGTAGACTCAATGGAACTAAGATTTGTCCTAAGGGTCATCCTTTAGGAGTTTGAGTGTCAAGATGGATGTTGGAGGTTCTAGGTTCCAAAAGAGAGTCCATTCAATAGTAGGACAATGACTAAAAGAGATCTGAAGACAAGGAGCAATGACCAGGTATATTTAAGGGAGGATTGAGTAGGTCAAAGTTAAGTAAAAGTACAGGGAGTGTGCTAGCTTATGTAGTGGGGATATACTGTGCACGGACCAGGTTGTGCCAGTTCAGGAATGGAAGAGAGCTGTGTAAACACAGGAATGAAACAGTATCCATGAGAGAAAGGGATAATCCCTAAGAGGAAAGGTAAGGTTATACATAACCATGCACAGTGTGTAAGTAAAGAAGCTGTATTTAGGTGGAGGGCATTCTAAAGGAATGGTAAGAAGTTGAGTCAACATAATGGTCACAGTAAGAGAAGGAAAAGAATAGCATGAGGGAAAAGAAGCAATTACATAACAATGAGAGGAATTCATCCCAAACAGGCAGGAGGATCTTAGACATGATGAGGAGAGTATCAAAGGTGATAGGAGTTCATCTAAGTCAATATTCAAACTAAAGTATAGGAGGGTAAATGAAGGATATTTATATGAAAGGGAAAAATGTGGAAACACAAGGAGAACAAGATTTTGGGGCAGTGTTCTGGAGCTACAAATGTGCTGAGTGGAGGAAACACTGCCTTGGAGGAACCTAATATCCAAAGATATGAAAAGGGTTAATATTGTTATGGCTCGGTACTCTAACAGCGTCTTAACAGACTTAATCATTTTTCTTTTCTTTCTTTATCTTATCCGATTAACATATGACAGCCACGCTGTCCCCATGCTTCCCTTCTCATTTCACGCCCATGCCTCACGCACTCCTCACCCCATTAATCCCCGTGCAGTGCATGGCTATGTACTTCTTCTCTTCCTTTCCATTCTGCCACTGCCATGCGGTTGCATCATGTTTTACTTCCCTTCCATTCCATGGCCGTGCTTGATGCACGCTTCTACCTCATGCTACTAGACACTGGAATACTCTAGAACAGTCATTGGTAGATCCAGTACAAATATGTACAAACACATGTAGTAGTATATAAGGGCACAAGTCCAAGCCAGAGAACTCCAGTTTAGTTCTCTTGGTTTTTCCCCATACCAACCAGTGAGATCACCTTCACAACCAACTGCTAGTGCTTTTGGTGCGTACTCAACTCTTCGATTCCCTAGAGTACCAGTTGACACTGGTTACCATTTGGGTTGTTTCAAATATAGGTACAAGAATGCAAAGAAGATGAAAGGGGATATGTACTCGAAAGCTCAGAAACTCAGACATATGTTAGTTCTGAGTGTACACAGTCTAAAGGAAGTAATACAGGGCCAGAATTCTGAAATCTTGGAGGAGACTCGGAGCTAGATGTTGAATGTATAGTGTACTATTTCATCTTCTATTGTAGTGTACTGTAGTTCACCCTATATGGTTACTGCTATTACATAAGTGAACCACTCGTATATAACATTTAAATTCCACAGCTGAGTTCTAATATCATCTCCTCTCGATACTACTATGTGCTATTAGTTCAGCATCTCAACCAACCAGAATGTACTAGTTCTTCCTCAGCTCAGACTAGTCTACACCTGGACTTCAACAGGTTATGAGCCCTGATTAGCCAAGCAACACATTGTGCCTAACAGCTGCAATGTTTGCTAACTAGTTGGACTGGTTCTATCACCACATGGAAATGCTGCATGTGTTTATACAGTGGCTCAAAAAAGTGTCCCAATATTTGCATGTTTTCCACTAAAGGCAATATTTTCCAACACCCCCTAACCCGGGCCCTAACATGTGGGCATACCAAATAAGGGACCTACTCCTGGCGTGCTATGGATGCAAAGGTCAAGAGATTTGGATAAGACCTGATGGAATGGCAGCCATTTCAAAATGACATGTCATTGGGACACTTATTTGACCCTATATTGGACAATCATTATATCATGTGTAACATAGGCATATGACCGCTATTGATGGTTGCTATGTTACCAAGCTATGTAATTATGTAAGGGACATAATTCCAAGCAATATAAATCCCCTGTGTCCCACTTCAATTGACCTTATGACACCATAGAGTCCATTTCTACCCCTATTAAAGCCACTATTTGTGTTCTCTCTGAATCTGGTCTCTTTGCTGGACAGATTGTATCCAAGACTTGTCTAGGGGAGTTCACTATGGCCAGAGTCATCAAGACATCCTGCCAGACAAGGAGAATGTTAAGTTAGGGCATTCCTCCAGGTTTTCTTCTCTTGACAAAAGAACAATTGTCTCTAGTATTACCACTAGACAGCTGACAATGCTGTTCAAGCCACCCATCTCATCAATCCTACCCTTTCCTCTCCTATCTCTGTCCAAACTGGTCACAGTGTTTTAAGGCTACATCTTTAAAGAATGTGGCAAGACAAAGAAGCCTCTCTTGTCTATCAAATATAGAAAGAGAAGGCTGTACTTTGCTCTCAAGTGCAAGAACTGGACTATGATGCACTGGACCAGAGATATTTGGTCAGACAAGACAAAAGTCAACAGGATTGGGTCAAATGGGAGGATGTACACGTGGAGAGAGACAGGTGAGCCTTTACAGAACAAGAAGGTCCAGGAAATGGTAGAGTTTAAAGGCGGTTTCCTGATGGTTTGGGGATGCATGGGCTGGAATGGAGTGGGTATACTTGCAGAGGTGGAGAGGAGAATGGACGCTGAGCAGTATGTGTCCATTCTAGAGAACAATTTGCTTTCCAGCATGGAGAATTCTGGAATTCTGAAGAAGAGCATTATGTTTCAACAGGATAATGACCCTAAACACTCCTCCAAAAGGGCTCCAAATTGGTTCAAATCTCAAGTGGACCAATACCCAGGCCATGCTTTTGCTAGCCAAACTCCTGCCATCCATGCATGGACATTATTGTGCAGATGATTGCACAAGCTAAGGATGCCTCCAGGAAGGCAAAGACTCCCACCATCAAGGAGATCCGAGAGGCTGTGGTCCTGTCATGGGATCAGTGCCACATGAAGGATATTCCCAAGGCCACTCAGGTCAACAAAATTAGTGCTGTCAAGCATAAGGGGAATGACCCCAAATTCAAGCAGCAACAGGTGCTGCAAGGTGACAGCTAGAAGAAGAAGTGGAAGCGTGGCAAGCACACCAGCAAAAAGCAGAAGGAGAAAGAGTCAAAAGATTCTTTGTCCCATGTCCATGCCCACATCACTTCGGTCACATATACCTCCAGTCCTGAGCCACCCGTGGATCCCTGTACCCTCACACATTATCCCACCTTGGCATACCAAGGTAAACAAGGTCCTCCCTTCCATACAGGAATCAAGGATGCCATCACTCTCACCCATTGGCTTGAGCTCCCCATCATCATGAAAAATGTCTGCAGACTCAATACTGGACTCCAGATCCAAGGGCCTGGGTTTTTATCCACCATCATCTGCCTCCTGCCATCCTCCTTTTCATCCTCACCATGTCCTCCATCCCTGTCATTCCCATCTGCACATGACACCTCTCCTCCAGAGTACCATCTCAGTATTCCCACATTCTCCTACAACCTCCATGTCGCTGACCACTGTCTCTGAGATGATGAATGGCTCAACAGAGATGCCTCCACCCCCCACTCCCTGCTCTATCAGGCAGCTGAGTTGCAGGATGAATACCCTATCACCTTGTCTTCCACTGTCATGCTAGACAGCCCTCCTCGATCACTTGCTGCCAGGCTAGAGCCAACTTACAAGTCTGATGAAGACTCTCCTTCCCCACCCAAGCGCTCCAAATATGCTTGCCGATCTCAGATTATGGTGCCACCTGCTGATCACTGGGACAAGGAAGACCTCATCGACATCTATGGCTTAGGAGTCGAGAATGATGACAATGGCTTTGTCCACATGTGCTCATTAGTACTTCTTTCACTTTGCCCACATGACTCACTAATGGCAGCTCTTGTACCCACAGCTAGTGGTTATATAAACATGTGTGGTAGTGTGCGTCCATGTAGAAAACTGTAGTGTAGTCACTAAAGTAAAACCATCATACCCAACAACCAAAATAAGGTCATGCTTATGTAAGCTACTAAATATGAAACCCATACAAGATGAGTTTTCAACACTCCCCCTCAAGGAGTATGGGGAGAAATCAAAGGAAAGTAGGTGAAAAACAATAGAATGTCTAGCTTTATATTCCAATGGAAATGAATGTTCAAATAAAGTGTCAAAGCTGTCCAATGAGTCCAAGAATGCAGCGCTCAAAAGTCACAGCTCAGCTAGTGGTCGCACTGTCCAAGTGTGCTGGGTCTGTCCTCAATAGGCTCTAGCAGCCTTGTCTATGCATACCACACCTCAGTATTGCTCCTGCACCATCTCCTGGCTGTATACGACATATTTGCTGTGCTTGATGCGCCCGCTTTGGCCTCTACATGGCTGTACAGCTCAGTAAGTCAATCTTCTTCTTTTCAATCTTCTAATCTTTCTAGTTCACAACTTGAGCTTTCCACAATGATGTGGTGGGTTCACAGGCTTGGTAGGACGTCTGGGATGTATGGGAAATGGTGTGGATGGCCTAGGTATGTCGCTTGTTGTCACTTGTTACAGCTCGGTACACCTAACAAGCATCCTAACAGACTTAGTTGTTTTTCTTTTCTTTCTTTATCTTATCTGAATAACATATGACAGCCACGCTGTCCCTATGCTTCCCTTTTCTTTTCACATCATCCCTCATGCACTCCTCACTTCATTCATCTCCATGCAGTGCATGGCTATGCTCTTCCCTACTTCTCTTCCATTCTGCCACCACTGTGCGGTTGCCTCATGTTCTACTTCTTTTCCATTCCATGGCTGTGCTTGATGCACGCTTCTACCTCATGCTACTAGATACCGGAATATTCTAGAACAGTCATCGGTAGATCCAGTACAAATATGTACAAACACATGTAGTAGTATATAAGGATGCAAGTCCCAGCCAGAGAACTCCAGTTTAGTTCCCTTGGTTTTCCCCCATACCAACCAGTGAGATCACCTCTGCAACCAACTGCTAGCACTTTTGGTGCGTACTCGATTCCTCGATTCCCTAGAGTACCAGTTGATGCTGGTTACCATTTGGGTTGTTTCACTTGTGCCATTTGTGCTGACCTTCCTTCTCTATAGCTAGCAGATCCATTTCAACTCGTCTTGAGTTGCAGCATGTGCCACTCATTGTGCCATCCATCCAGCATCCTTTTCCATCATATCTGACACCTTTGACATCATTCTGGCACCTCCAATCACCCTCAACACCTCTCAGTCTTGCCAGCTCTGAGTCACCCATATGGCCTTCCAGCCTTCTATCTCAACGTAGCATATTCGTTTCAACGACACACTCATTCTGCTTGGTCCTGGTATGTTCTAGGTGGCTCTGGACGCCTCCTGATGTGACCGCTTCACCATGCACTTCATCTGGCTCCTCTTGAGGTCTACCTGGTGAGTTTTCATCCTCCCTTTGGTCTGAGTGTTTGCACTTGAGTTCTAACACACTCTATGGCTTCTTTGGGCTCTCCCTGGTGTCTTCAGCATGTTCTGACACTGGCAATGCATCCGCTTCACTGTCCGGGTCGCCTGGCGCAATATGAGCTCTCCCAGGTGAAAACTTCTGGTCTCTTTGCTTTGATCATTCACAGACTTATACTAATGCATTCCACAGCTTCTTCGACTTATTTATAGTGTTCCTATCATCCTCTGACACTCCCAGTATGTATACTTGGTATCTGAGGTCATCTGGCTCGTCTCAAGCCCTTCAAGGTAAGTACTTCTGATCTATTTGTTTCAAGTGTTCACTGGAGTGTTCTGACATATTGCACAGCTTCATCAGCCACTCCCAATTGTCCTTGTTGCGTTCTGGTGCTCCCAAGGTGTCCATCTCATTGCCACTGTCTCATTTGCTGCCCATACCATCTCTGTGGGACTTTGCCATGTTACTTGGGTTGTCACCCAGTGGCTTTGCTTCATCAGTGCAGTCAATTGCTATTTGACCACTCTGCCCCTCACTTGGTGTGCTGACAGATTTGGCTTTGGCCATTCCACCACCTTCTCACTTGCCAGACAGCTCATCAGCTGGGCCATGTGATGTACCCACTGGCCTCATCAGCCCTGCATGTTTTGCATGTGGGTTCATGATGTCAGTGGCTTTATTGTCAACTTGTCAACTTGCCATTTCAGTTCCATGGGGCACAACAGATGTGCAAGAGGCTTTGGCACTCTCCCTGTCATCTTCTCAGATCCCAACTGGTGCTGTGAGGGTTGTGCCAAGAGTCGTATTGTCTGCAGCTTTGTTGCCCAGCTGTTTTGCTCTGGTTTCGTATCCTCTGACCTTCTCGGCCATCCTCTCACCCCTCCAACCTTTTGACTTGACCCCTTCTTGGCCTGGTATTCTTTCCTTTTGCTTTCTCAAGCTTTTTGTGGCTCTGTCATGGCTGTACACATGCACACTGGATCTGATTGGCTGTGCTGCCACTCATGCACTGTCATCATCAATTTTAGTAGACTTTTCATAGTGTTGCCTGTAGTCAAATATTTAACAGCTTGAGTATCAGGCACCTTCTTGAGTCGATTTCAAGCTTATATGGTACTGTGGCCAATCTCAACTGTCCATCTCAAGTGCAGGAACTTGAATAATAAAATCTTCATCAGGATGAAGAAATTTGCCATTGTTGGAATTTTGGGTTGGGTAAATGAACTACTAGGAAGCTGCAGGGCTCATAACCTGTAGAAAACTGTAGTGTAGTCACTAAAGTAAAACTACTGTACTCAACAACCAAAATAAGGTCGTGCTTGTGTAAGCTACTAAATATGAAACCCATATGAGATAAGTTTTCAACAGTCCATGCAATGAAAATCATTGCAACTGGTCAAAATGTGTGCACCAACATGAGGCATTTATTAATCATTGGATGCTGGACTCAGGTGCTTCAATGCACTTCACACCTCAGAGAGATGCCTTTACAACTCATCATAAGTTTAGTCAAGATAAGTGCCTGCCTGTGCAAACAGCAGCTTCTACCATTTTCATGGAAGGAAAAGGTACCATTCAACTAAGATGGATCAATGACCATAAGTGCTCTCATGACATAGAGCTGCATGACATTGGGCACATACCTAACTCTAATGTCAACCTCATTTCCCTTGGGTATCTGCTACAAGTGGGAGCTAAAGTAACTGGAGAAACAAATTCAATCACTGTGACATATGGCGATGGTGATATACTAGCACCTTTCACTACCGGCTTTTTAGGCTAGAACATGTACACTTTGAAAGCATCTCCCATTCACTCCCGTGCCCTCAGGACCATCAATTATCAAATCATCCATCATCATCTTGGTCACCCTTCAAAAGAGGTTGTTAGACAGGCTAAGCAACACATATCTGGACTACTGGATTTCACAATTCTGAATGACTCTACAGTCTGCCCTGGTTGTGGTAAAGGCAAACAACCTCAATGTTCCTTTCCTCCAACCTCCATGCACACTAAATGTGCCTTTGAGCTTATCCACATGAATATCAAATCCTTCCCAACCAACTCGTATCACAAGTACAAATACCTCATCATCTTCCTCAATGATTTCACCTCTATGGCTTGGACTATACCATTGCATGCAAAAAGTGCTGCATTAACAGCTACCCACCAATTTCTCCAGATGGTGAAGACACAGTTCCAGGTACCAGTACAAGGTTGGATGTCAGACTCTGGTGGAGAATACAAATCTGCTGCATACAATGATTTGCTCAAGGGGAAGGGCATTAGAGTTTACAACTTTGCCCCCCACATATCTCAACAAAACAAATGTGCAGAAAGATTTATGCACATCCTAATGGACAAAGCTGAGGCTATATGCAATATGGCTTGCTTACCTGATAGCTAGTGGGAATGTGCAACTGCCCACACCACCCATATTTACAATAGGACACTCTTGTCCTGCCTCCAATGGTGCACACCATATGAAGCACTACATAGCAAGCAGCCTCGAGTCAACCACTTGCATGTATTTGGATGCACAGCATATGTATGTCTTCCTTCCAGCTGACATTCAGGCAGATAAACTTGCCCCTAAGTTGGAACTTATGGTATACCTAGGTGTGGCACCTGATAATGATGCCAACTTTCTATTCATGCATTCCCCCAACAGTGTCCTCTTTACTACTGTGCAAGCTGAGTTTTCAGAAGCACAATTTCCTAAATGTGACAGACCTGTCAAATGGTCAACATGAATTCCTACTAACATACCTGCAGAACCACCCATTGAGGCACCAGTACCTCTTGTTGAGGATTCTCCTCCTTCAACATGCCCTTCATCTCTGGACTCACATCCAGTTATGCCACCTGTGGCCCCTACACCCATTAGGCAACCACCTGCTCTTATGTAGGAATCAGCATTCACCACCACTGGCTGTCCTGCCTCCTCCTCACTGTTCTGGCTGAGAACACAGGATTCCAGTTCATCTGGATAATATATATGGTAACAACTGTGATCCAACTGAACAAGTATATGATATTGAGTCTGAAGCTCACAATGCACATCAATGGCCATTACCTGGCCAATTTCCTGACACACCAGTCCCACCTCCTCCTCCTGCTAATACTAGCGAGGATGACATTGAACAACTATGTCGTGAGGGGGGATCTAGATTGGCCACTTATCTACTTTCCAAGGCGTTACCCACAGTATCCGCAGAAAATAAACCAATCTGCAAATGGACTTATAGGGACATTCAAACACTACCACCTGATCAACAGAAGGAATGGAGAAAAGTGTTACGGCTCAATACGCCTAACATCATTCCAACGGACTTAGTCGTTTCTTTTCTTCTCTTTATCTTATCAGATTTACCTATGACAGCCACGCTGTCCCTATGTTTCTCTTTTCTCTTCACATCATGCCGCATGCACTCCTCACTCTATTCATCTCCGTGCAGTGCATGGCTATGTCTTCCTTTCTTCCCTTCCATTCTGCCACCGCCGTGCGGTTGCCTCATGCATTACTTCGTTTCCATTCTATGGCCGTGCTTGATGCACGCTCCTACCTCATGCTAACTAGAATCCGGAATATTCTAGAACACTCATCGGTAGATCCGACACAATCATGTACATACAGTAACAGTAGTATATAAGGGCGCAAGTCCCAGCCAGAGAACTCCAGTTTAGTTCTCTTGGTTTTCTACCGCATTAACTCCACTTGAACGCTCCTGATCATTGCTAGTCGCTGGTCAGTACACTTCGATCTTCGATTCCCTAGTGC
>JBBPRK010000952.1:0-16208 GCA_038093075.1 Boletus patriciae
CATGGCCAGTTGTCAGGCTTGACGTCCAGCGTGCCTGCTTCTTACACTTGCCATCCAGGTATTATGCCGAGCCCAAATCCAAGGCAGCCCACATCAAGAATCACGTCGCGTTCTACAAGGTAAGTCTGCACTTGCTTGGCGCTCAGATCAAGACTGGCTGAGCATCATCCCAAAAGAACAAAGTTGTCATCGAAGATTGATTAGACCCGCACTCGTTCCACCTTGTTGTCGTACATCGCCTCGTTAGATAGTTTGTTGCTCATGGTAGTCGTCTAGGAACACCGGCGGCAAGGTCAGACTTGCAAGCGTACATGTCATGAAATTCACCTCGCAATAGCTTAGTATTAGGCACGCTGTACACATACTTCTGCCAAGAATTGAGACCCAGACTTTCTCCCCCTATGGGCATCCAGAGAAGAACGGATACCGCGGACTTCAATCGCGGCCTCGTTTCCGTTGCCCTGTGTATACGGCTTTCCCCGGGCCGCATCGGGGAGTCATCACGTTCAAACGACGGAAATGCGGGTGTAGCGTCATTCGTGGGACGAGCTCGGCGGCGAATCAATCAATCAACTCTAGCCTCTCTTAGCCAGGCGCAGTCATCCGGGAAAACTCTTTGTCATAGCAATGGATAGATCGTTGCTGCTGTTGGCTAGTTAGTAAGCGCCTGGGTTTCGACTTGGAACCGCAAATCCACCTAGGTTCAAGTCCTCCCCAGATCTCAGTAAATCAGTCCTTCGCAAGTGCTATCGGTCTTCGCGCTGCAAAATGCACGCAGTTGCTAATCTTGTATTTCTGCCTCGGCGCCGGAAAGAAGTGCCACGAGCTTGCCACGAGCCATCAAAAGTGATGCCAGTGGCGCGCTCGCCGATTCGTTCCGCGAGTCTCGAGATCGGTCATACCTTGTTAGGGAACTTTGGCCTCTTCGGTTCTTGTAGCGTCCGAGTCCCGTGGCGTGAGGTCTGTAATGGGCCCGGTCTACGATGCAGAGCGGCGGGATACATGGATCGGATCGGCATCGCGCCTTGGTTGGTGGTACAAGGCATCTGGGCACACGAATTTTGCGGTGTTCAAGTTGCTTCCGTGTGCGATTTCTGTAGAATCTACCCTGACGGGACTGATGATGCCGCCAGGCCAATCTGTTCTCTACCAGTCCTGGCAGATTAGTTACGGGAGCGCCAGCGCCAGAAGTGGGAGAAGATGCGGCCACTTGATCTTGACGAATGCACCTAGTTCAGTGGGATATTGTCATGCGGCAAGCTAGGCAATGGACTTGGGATGGTCCCATTGGCCTGCTGTACTAGGGTAGTAGCTCCGCGGACAGTGGCAGACGGTAACTCTTTGTAAGACAACTTGCTTTATCATGCCCATCGTTTTCCTGTTACAGGAGAACTTGCCATGTTGGCCATGGCCATTCGCAATGTGCACGTCGTCAAACAATACACCGTGTGACACAAGCCGCCCTAATTTGGTCATTGACAGCATCCCGGTGGCCACGTCCGCGACTCGGATGGGGTAGCAAGTGATCCATCATCCTGAATGTGAGCCGTGGTAGCTGTGACAAGATGGTTGTCTCTATTCACTCGACCTGGAATCCGATTCATCGACGTTGAAGCTCCGCTACTTATTCGCAGACGCTGTACCATTGCGTCGAGCAAATGATGGTATACTCCTGAATGGCGACTGAGGTCGTTTGATTTACATTTCTTCCTACTCCTTTCTCCGGGTCGCAAGTTTACCAACAAAACAAGATACCTCTGGCCACATCGGGATTATCGTCCGTGGAAAAGACATTCCTGTGTAGTGTCCGAGCTCTGGCGCCCCACAAGAAAAACGCACAGAAAGGTTATCAATTTCAATGTCGCAACCCGCATTGTCTGGGTGACGAAAAGCAGAACGGTCCCTACACCCTCGACGTGAGGAAACCGAAGCAGGTCCCATGCTGTATTCCCCAAGTCCGACAAACGTAAGTACACATCTACCTCCCGCTCACCCCAAAATGCTGTCGGACTTTACTATCGGCGATTGACCTTGTACGCAAATTACACGGGCGTAACGAGCGGCCTTGCCGTGATTTGCGAGAACTTGGAGGTCAGGTTGTTTTCCTCATCGTTGAATTCCGTCACACGCACACCCTCGTCGATCGTGCATTTGGTGGTGCCTCACTTTCTGAGTCCTTCTTTTACCTCCTGGCGGGGCTTCGAGGAATGGGCATGGGGCAGCAGAATCTTGCTCACTTCCACACCTTATTTGTATGGATCGACCCTGACCACACTCATTTCACTATGCAGGAGGACGCGCCGAATTTCGTGGCAGAGAGGAAATACTTCACTACTATAGATCAAGCGCAACCTATCGGTGAGGGTGAACACGTTTCCATCGGCACCGAATTGGCTAACGTTGTCATTGTTCAGTGCGTTGAACGTCTTGCCACGTGAAGTGAGGATATGTACCTGTGTCGGACGGGAGTCCGAGTATATTCGGTGGTACGTCGTGATCTCTCCGAGTCGAGTCAGCTGTTCGGGTCCGCGTCCGCTCCCTGCAACGGATCTTTCTCCGTCAAATGGATGGGGAGAACCCCTCAATTTGTGTGCCTGGCTGCATATCATATGATCGAGATGATGAAACATCGAACGCGGCCTTCCATCTCGCGTCGGCGGTGCAGTTCTCTGGGCTCCGTTGTGTCATAGGGCGATATGACCTCGGGATGATGCTTTCCGCCGGTATGATCGCATCCATCGTCATCCAGTGTACCACAAAAACATAGTGGAAGGGTCTGTACTTTTTTTTTCAAACGCCCACCGGATTTGGTGAGAATAAAAACAAAGAACTCGTTCAAGGCTTGCCATCAGACGGTCACGGTATTCAACAGCTATCCAATGGGGAACCCCAGTGTCGGGCCGTTTACCATCGTAATATATATCGACATGTATGTATACTAAAGAAAAGTAAAACAGTGCGAAAATCATGATTCAGATGTTGTCGAGTGACTAACTTGAATATGTTTGCGAGGGAGAACTCAAGGCTCTCTGACCTCGAAGTTACGAGACGACTCAGACGACAAATAAATCTACGTATCATGCTGCCTTGAGTCAGTTCAAGTAATGGAGAATAGAGCGAAAGTGCTCTCACCTGGGGACACATGACTCACGAAAACCTGGCCTGCTTGGCAGGAGGCAAGTCAGAGCTCTCCGACCTCGCGCGAGGAGCTAATAGCATGCATCTCATCTCGCTTTGAACAAATGGCGGTGCAAGTTC
Organism: Boletus patriciae; assembly: GCA_038093075.1. Taxonomy (NCBI): domain Eukaryota; kingdom Fungi; phylum Basidiomycota; class Agaricomycetes; order Boletales; family Boletaceae; genus Boletus; species Boletus patriciae. The sequence goes on from JBBPRK010000952.1 coordinate 3,259, forward strand.
TGCCATTGAGAGGAGGTCCTCGAGCGGAGGGTTATACACTGAGGTTACGGAAAGCAGGTATTCCACCACATCCACTTTTCCTTTCATGATGGCAACTCGCAGCGGCGTGTCTCCATTTGAATTGGGTGTCCGAGTGTCGCAACCAAAAGTAACGAGTGTCGCGATGATATGACGGCAACAAGCAGAGTTATTATCACTCTGTATCGCGGTGAGTAGAATGTCGCACGGGAGTGGGATGTTCAGAGAGAGGAGATACTTGATGGTCTTGAGACGACCAAAATCTACAGCGATGTGGAGCGGTGTTTTCCCATCATCGTTGGGTGCCGCGGGTTCGCAACCGCACCCGACGAGAAATTTGATAGCCTCAAGGACGCGGCGGTCATCTTCATATTGGCTATAAGAGACATTGTCGCTGGCAGTTGCAAAATGTAACACAGTGTCTCCATTTGACACCTTCGTCAAAACACTCGCTCCTTGAGTAATAAGATATCGGGCAACGGAGACGTATCTCCGCGAAGCAGCAATATGAAGAGGAGTTTCTCCGCGAGAGTTGGCTTCGAGGGGATCACAGCCATAACCAACCAGGAATTTCACAGCATCCAGAATGTCGTTGGCAGTATTGGAGGACCGCAACACGATGTGGAGCACGGGGTCTCCGTCGCTAGCATGGGCAAGAACATTGACTCCGTGTTCGACGAGGAAGCGGATCATGGGTGTTGTGTTCCAAAGCGGCCGGTCACAGTTCAATGTTACAAGTAGATCAGGAGGGAGAGCTGCGCCAATGGTAAGGAGGTATCGTGCAGCAGAAATGTGGCCCCTTTCGACAGCAATGTGAAGAGGGGTGTTTCCATGAAAATTGGCTTCGAGGGGATTACAACCACAGCCGACCAGGAGTTTCACGGTTTCCAAGGCCTCGTTGTCATTGTATAAGGACCGCAACACGATGTGGAGTACGGAGTCTCCGTCACTAGCGCGTGCAAGAACATCAACTCCTTTTTCGACGAGGAAACAAATCATGGGTATTGTGCTCCAACTTGAACGAAACCGAAACCGCCGCCTGTTAAAGTTCAGCTTGAATGTGACAAGCAAGTCAGCAGGGAGATGAGCACCAAGGGAAAGGAAATATCGTGCAACAGAGATGTGGCCGTGTTTGACAGCAATGTGAAGAGGAGTGTTTCCATAAGAATTGGCTTCGAGGGGATCACAGCCATAGCCGACCAGAAGTTGCACACTTTCCAAGGCCTCATTTCTATTGTGTAAGGACCGCAACACAATGTGGAGCGTAGAATCTCCGTCAATAGTGCGTGCAAGAACATTGACTCCGTTTTCGATGAGGAAACGGATCATGGGTACTGTGGTCCGGCTCGGCCAATGACTTATCAATGTGACAAGTGGGTTCGGGGGGAGATGAGCGCCAAGGGTAAGGAGGTATCGTGCGGCATAAATGTGGCCTTGTTTGACAGCAATGTGAAGAGGGGTGTGTCCATGAGAATTAGCTTCGAGGGGATTACAGCCATAGCCGACCAGGAGTTTCACAATTTCCAAGGCTTCATTGTCACCGTAAATGGACCGCAAGGCAATATGCAGCATAGAATCTGCGTCACTAGTGCGTGCAAGAACATTGACTCCGTTTTCGACGAGGAAACGGATCATGGGTACTTGGGTCCAACTCGACCAATGACCCATCAATGTGACAAGTGGCTCCGGGGGGAGATGAGCGCCAAGGGTAAGAAAGTATCGTGCTACAGAAACGTGGCCTCTTTTGACAGCGGTGTGAAGAGGGGTGTCCCCACGAGAATCTTCAAGGGGATTACAGCCATAGCCGACCAAGAGTTTGATTGTTTGCAAGGCCCTATTGTCATCGCAAATGGACCCCAACACGATATTGAGCACAGAGTCCCCGTCGTTAGTGCGTGCATGAACATTGACTCCGTTTTCGACCAAGAAGTGGATCGTGGGTGCTGTACCCCAACTCGACCAGTTGGCAGGGTTCAACGTGACAAGCAGGTCAGGAGGGAGACGAGCGCCAAGGGTAAGGAGATATCGTGCAACAGAAATGTGGCCTTGTCTGACAGCAATGTGAATTGGAGTGTTTCCACGAGAATTGACTTCGAGGGGATCACAGCCATAGCTGACCAGGAGTTTCACAGTTTCCAAGGCTTTATTATCGTTGTATATGGAATGCAACGAAATATGGAGTATAGAGTCCCCATCGCTGGTGTGTGCGAGAACATCAGCTCCATTTTCGACCAGGAAGTGGATCATGGGTGTTCTGCCCCAACTCGACCAGCTGGCAGGGTTCAATGTGACAAGCAGGTTAGGAGGGAGATGGGCGCCAAGGGTAAGGAGATATCGTGCAACAGAAATGTGGCCTTGTCTGACAGCAATGTGAATTGGAGTGTTTCCACGAGAATTGGCTTCGAGGGGATCACATCCGTAGCTGACCAGGAGTCTCACAGTTTCCAAGGCTTTATTATCATCGTATATGGAATGCAACGAAATATGGAGCATAGAATCCCCATTGCTGGTGTGTGCAAGAACATTAGCTCCATTTTCAACCAGGAAGTGGATCATGGGTGCTCTGCCCCAAGTCGACCAGTTGGCAGGGTTCAGTGTGACAAGCAGGTCAGGAGGGAGATGAGCACCAAGGGTAAGGAGATATCGTGCAACAGAAATGTGGCCTTCTTTGACAGCAATGTGAATAGGAGTGTTTCCATGAAAATTGGCTTCGAGGGGATCACAGCCATAGCTGACCAGGAGTTTCACAGCTTCCAAAGCCTCATTGTCATCGTATATGGAACGCAACACAATATGGATCATGTAGTCTCCAACGCTGGTGCGTGCGAGAACATTAGCTCCGTTTTCGACCAGGAAGTGGATCATGGGTGCTGTGCTCCAACTCGACCGGTTGGCAGGGTTCAATGTGACAAGCAGGTCAGGAGGGAGATGAGCACCAAGGGTAAGGAGATATCGTGCAACAGAAGTGTGGCCTCGTTCAACAGCAGTGTAAAGAGGAGTGTTTCCACGAGAGTTGGCTTTAAGAGTATCACAGCCATAGCTGACCAAGAGTTTTACAGCCCCCAAAATATCATCCTCGTCGGCATTAGCGAAATTCTGACCGGGAGCCCACAGTATAGCATGGAGTACAGAGTCTCTGGAGTTTGTGTGCACGAGGATGTCAGCTCCATTGTCTACAAGGAACCGAATCATGGGTGCTGTCTTCCACTTGCCCGAGTAGTGGTGCAGGCTTATGAGTAGGTCAGAAGGGAGAGGGGTGCCAAGGGTAAGGAGATATTGTACAGCGGAGCAGTAGCCTTGTGAGACGGCAAAACGAAGGAATGCCTCTCTGATCGAGTTGGGTGTGATATGTTCATCGGCAACCTGAATAAATCTCCGTATGATTGCAATGAGGTCTTGCTCAGTGGCATCCCCAAACACCAACAACTGGTCTGACATTTTCATTGCACGCAAGGCCGCCTCATTTAGGCAATTATTTATGTTCTCCGCAAAATCGTCGGTTTGTACCAATACCCTTGCAATAGATGATGGGATCATCGGAGTGCAAGACGGGGTATCGACCAATTCGTCGCGTTTGAAGAACGAATCTGTGAATATATGTGGGGGTACAGTGCTCCCTTCTTCCACGAAGTGGGTAATCATGGTATAGTGTCGATTCTGGAAAGCAACCTCGATGGGCAAAGACTGACGGAATCCGACAGTCTCCCAGCCTCTGTGATGTAATTTGGCGCCTTGGGACAGTAGGGTGCAAGCATGTTCGTCCTTGTTAAAATGCGCAGCATACACCAGTGGATTCGTGCCCTCCTTGGGTTTAAGTGCATTGTCATGAAAGAATTCCCTCATGAACGAATTTGGAGCGAAAGCCACAAGAATATAAAGGAGGAGATCGTGTCTAGCTGCCGGCCAATGTGGTTTGGTGCTGACTCCCCATCTCGCAGAGATGTGCACATTATCCCATATCTTCGAATGTTGTCGGATGTCCTCTGCAAGGACTATTATGTCGGGCAGAGCTGATTCAAATTTTGACCCAAGGTATCCAAAGTGATCGAGAGCATCATCGAGCGCGTAGTCGAGAAGTCGCTGTGACATGCGGTGGGGTCGGTCTGTACGTTTAGATGAGGCACCAGCGCCACCGGAGATGTCGGCTGGTACAACTCCCTGACCATGCTTCAGGCAGATAGAAATATAGCACATGCACGACCGGGCTACCAGTAAGTGTGCAGATTCCCGGCCGACGTGGTACTGCTGTAGTTTGACCTGCGTGAACTCGCCCATGAGGTACTCCTACACAGCAGGGGTCAGTTGTACGCAAACCTTGAAACTATTTTCAGCATTCACCTTGACACTGGAGTGAGATAAGATGATGATTCCCGTCCTTTCAGAGTAAGTCACTAGGCTCCCACACGCATCCAGAAACGCCCCACTGTGCATCGGTCCGATGTCGGAATCCAATGTTCGTGTCTGAAGATTGATTGTCAACGCCTCCATGATTTCGGATAACCGCAGAGGCCGAAGCGCCGCCACGAGCCAAACCAATGCTTGTCGAGTCAGCTTTCCTGCCGAAGTTCCCGTATCGACCGCTAGAAGAATTCTCTCATAGGTTTCATTGAGGCCCTTAGGTAGGGTGTCGAGAGCCTTGCGGACTTCTTTTCGCGTTACGCATCGATCAAGTGCGTCGATCGAACACTGAACCCAACGAAACCTTGAAAGGGTAAACACTTAGTCTCCACATTTCAGTACAGATCAGGAATCCCTACATGCCGTCCGCCTTGTCACACAAGACCGAGTGGATCTCCGTCTTGAAGCCAGAGTCAAGGTCTCTTAACCGATGGCGATCGTCCAGTTCTCGGGTGACATGCAGCGCGATATCCACTGACAACTTGTCTGCCATCTCATCCATTGACACGAATGGAACGTCCGAGAGGTCCTTCACGATCATATGCCAGGGCCGGCTGGTCACGAAGAGTCGTACACGTCCTCTGATCACCATGAGGGCCTTGACGAGCTTTCGAACATCCTTGCATTCGTCAAGGGCATCCACGACAACCAGAGGCTTCTGACTCAACAGCCTGGCCGCACGAGCTGCAAATCCGGCGAGTTCCTTTGCATTGCTGAGTGTTCCACCACCCCATTCCTTCGCCTTGATCAAGTCATCGAATACATTTCCAAGATCGACAGAACGACCACGAAGTTGACGAAGCAGCTGGGATAAGATTGAGCGCATTACTTCCGCAGAGCTTGTAGACCGCTCATTTCGAAAATCACAATAGAAAAATAGAAGGATTTCTCCCTCGCGCCAGGCCTTCTTAAAGGAATCAATGACGAACGACCTACAAGCAGAGTCAGCATCGTTGGAATATATAAAATGTAAACATACGCCAATACGGATTTACCAGCCCCAGCTATGATCACAACCAGGTCAGTGAAGGACGGTTAGCAGAATTTCAAATGTTCTCACGTTTGCCTCGCAACCACAAGGACCCAATCTCACCATCCTTCCACATTTTGTACTGGGTTATGTCGAACAGCCACTTACATGTGTCTTCTTGGCGAAGCGACAAGGTGACATCCTGTTTTTCAGCGCAGTTCAGTCCGTCAAGCCACTTGGATATTTCTTCGAATTTCTTCTCTAGGGGAATGTCAGGATGGTCGCGTGCAAGTGAAGCCAATGAGCGGTTAAATTATTACCTTCCGCCTCCCTTTGCATGTCAGTCATCATCCTGTGTCTCCGCTGTGTAGCCACATATATGTCCTGGTAGTTAACTCTCTCTATCACAGTAGTGCTAGGCAACGATTAGAGGGCGCTCGTTCGTCGAATCATAAGACTCACTTAGTGTGGGCCTGAATAGGAGCCGGCAAGTCTTCGAGGCCAACGTTAGATGTCCCCAGATCCAGTGGCACGATAGTACTGAACATCAGTCAGAGAGTGGGTCCTTCATAGTACCCTTGCTTACTTGAGCCTTGACTCGAGAAGATCAGATCCCGCTTGGGCAATGCGAACTCGAGCTAGGGGTACATCCTGCTGCCTTTGAACAGCCCCCTTGTTATTCCTGGGTGGTATTGTTCACAATGCATTGGCCATCCAGATGATGAAGAGACTAACCAGATTTCTGTCGAGAACAAGAAATGAAAACACCCCTTGCATGCATTGAAGAGATCGACAGCTTCCTTGATCTTGTCCTGCGTGACTGTTGAACCTCGCCTCCTTCGAAAGATCCGAGGCATCCGTAAGGAAGTATCTTGCTGGAGTAAGCTCTCCATCCGGCTTAGTGTGTGTAAGCACTCTTGCGGCTCATCCGTGTCAAGCCAATCTTGTATTCGAACGTCGACTGTGGGGCCTTGCACAGAAGGCGGCTTGCCAAGGATAGCTACGAGACATTCGCAAGCCACGGAAATTCTTCGCATGTCCTCTTCCAACTGAAAATGGCAGCGCGGGACGCCATTCGAGTCCTCGCGATCAGCGTAATCGTTGGCAACAGCGATGACTCGATGTGAGGCAGATGCGATTTTGCAGAAAATTGTACGAGAGCGCTCCATGGATGATCAGCAAAGGTCCACAGAATACTAGGCGCTACTTATCATCCTCCCAGCCCCCGAACGGGCGCCGGGCACCGCAACACTTGCGTGCCAAGTAAATACAAGACTAAGGCAAGCTATACATTTACAAGCTGCACCATGTTGGGGTTCAAGTTTTTTCAAGTTGACTCCCACGGGGAGGGTTTTGTCTGCAGCAAACGTCAGGCACTCCAAACTTAAGCTTGGCGATGAGAGATGTCGCCCGGAAACGGAACTGTTCAACTGATAGGTACACGATTTCATTATTCTGGATGGCGACAGAAATACATACCTTCCGAATCCACGCTGGCTCACCAAGCTTGGTTCAACGCGGTGGTGGTTTGGGAAAGCGCTTGCCACTGGCAGTGTATATTGTGGACGCTCGGCAATGATACACAGTGACTCCGTGAGAAGATGAGTATTTGTTATGTCAAAGCCCAGTGCCTTGCCTGCCCCTTTTCCTCCAGGCTATGCTGTAAAGTTTGGCTATGTGCCTTCTACCGTGGATCGATGGACGGTATGGCTGTGCAGAGAGATGGGGCGAGGCGGGAGACGAGAGAACAAAGATCGAGAGAGCTGAGAAATCAGGGGTAACCTCACGGCTTAGCCAGCAGCAGTAGGTAGCGAGGCGGGGAAGAGGAAAGCCTCGGATGAAGCGGTGGATGTCGGATCACCCTCGCAGAATGTGGCTCTGAACGACGACGACGGCATGGAAACGGGGGAATATGACTCGTAGTGTCAAGCGTAGTGTCCCCCGTGCTTGGTGCGCCTGATAAACGACCCATCGTTCAAGCATTTGTATTTGTGTTATGCTGTTTTAATGAGATGTGGTTTGACGGGGACCGGCGCCTACGCCGCTACGATGTCAGAAGGGTTGTGATATTTAACATCAGGCACTTGAATATTATCAGAACCCAATAATGCCCCCCTTGGCGGTCCGAAGGTGGAGGGGATCCTACTTTTGGTCTGATTTCCGAATCAGGAACACACACACACCTACTAAGTGGGTCCCATCTGACTCCTAGTAGTCGCGTTTTAGAAACTACTCCTCATCGAAGTCTTCGTACTCGTCCTCTTCTTCGTCCTCTTCGTCTTCGTCTTGTTCACCATTGGCAATTCTATCCTGCTTCTCTTTCTGCCTCCGCAAGTACTCGCGACGCCGCGCTTCAGCTTCCTCCCGAGTAAGGATTTCAAGTTTGGTCTTGCGAGCCTCGGAAGTGATTTTGCCCTCACAATATCCTTGAAAGTACGAGACGTCAAAGAAACGCGGGGGCACCACTTTGTCCTCTGCGTCCTCTTCCTGTGAACAACGTGTTAGCGCCAAGGTGTGCAGATTGGACTGGAGCGTAATCACTCCCGGGATGTCCTCCTGGGCGTGCTCGATGGGAGGCTGGGTGTATTCATCAGTGTAATTCTATGTGGGAGATACTGGGCTCACGGCTCCTCGAGCATGTTTGAAAATGGGGAGGTTGCTGGGGGCATCCGGACGGTGGAATATATTTCCTTGGTCGCAAGTGATATGGACCGTCCATTCATCTGACGATGCGACGCGGTGAGGATTTAGAGATGATGGACGTGATCTACATACCACCTAGATCATACGTGTAGATGATCCCAATTTGTGCATTCGAACACTGACCATCGCTGACATTGTTGGCCTCATTGTGCGACCAGATACTCTCGAGAGCGAGTCCCTTCTCCTCCATTATCATGACATCGTCAATACCGTCTCTTCTGCGCGTGACTTTGGGCTGCACGCGATAGATGGGTTCGGTTTCCGGTTCAAAGCGCATCCAGTCGGCCATCACCGCGGGATCACCCAACGCCCAGTCCGGCATCGCTCGCCTGCGACCACAAGACTTGATGGTGCCTACCAGCGCCTCTGAATCGCTGTCGAAGAGCACGACATTGGGGAAAACCTCTGCATGGTGGAGATGAGAGTCACTCCATCCAAACATGTACTGGATCAACGTGTGGAGGTTGGCAAAGGTGAAGGTGACCGGAAGGCGGACAATGCGATAGACTCTGAACCTGGCGAGCTGGAAACGGAGCTCGATGTAATCGGTCGTCTCGTCGGGCGGCGTGTAGGGGAGTGACCGGGCCATGTCGTCGTCGAAAATAACGTCGTCGGTGGGCACGAATCGATTATCTTTGTTGATGATCAGTACAAGTCAAACGTGGATTAGCTCATCCTACCTCAATTTCTAACCAGTCTCTGGTCCCGATTTCCCTTTCCCGAGTCATTCTTCAACTGACCAAGCATCTCATCGTACGGAATACAGTTACATTTCATTTCTCGATACACTCGTGGCCAATGATCGTCTCAATGCAAGTTCTGCAACCCTTCCAACACCCTCTGTATCCGATCCGGCGTCAATGTCAACCGCTCAGGCTCGGACCGACCCTCCATGATTTGTTTGAGAGCCTGCTCGTCCGTCATGTATTGGAGGAACAACTCCAAAAAGTCCCCATCGAGGAAGCCAACAGAGGTCGCCTCGAGGTCGCTTCGACCAGCGTTATTCTTGGGTGCACGGTACCTGGAAAAATGTCAGCAGTGCGTCCTCTCAAAAGGAAGAAGCCTCACTCTGAATGACTGAGACCGGTCTTGCGTTGGTAAAAGCTCGATAAATTCCGCTGCAAGCCCGTCAGGTGGAGCGATAGCGCGTCGTCGGTGAGGTCGATTATAACCCCGATTTGCCCAGCCGGGGTCAAAAACAGTTGTTTAGGCACCATTGGGATGTCGGCCGACACGTCGTGGGAGGTAAGGGCGCCTTGGCGACGATGTCAGTGCCCATGGAATTTGCAAGACACTCGCGACGTTCGCTCACCAGGCAAAAATTTGTTCACGATGTCACCTAGAGAATAATAGCCTTCGCGCTCAAGCAGTCTATGTAATTCGTTCACTTGCAGTCGGAATGCGAACAGATTGTAGTCGCTCTAGAGGTCGACGTGAGCTTGGATTGTAGACAATCAAAGACTGCGTTCTCACATTTCCTCCGACGATGGTATTCTCGTCCAACAGCTCTGCGCAAGTTGGCCACAAAGATCCATAGTCCTTGGCGATGAGTTCGATGCGCGAACCCTCGAGCTTCAGGAGTGAGACCGAGGTTAGTGCATCCCCGACCAATAGTCGGTCGCCCCGGGATACGAGGGTGGTGATGAGATAATTGTGATTGAACACTGTAGCCTGCGTCAATGAGACCTGCTTGTCTGTCCCTTCAACGCGGTAGACAATGACCTAGAGATGTGATGGTCAACGTATGCTTGCAGAAGCCCACAACGACACTCACGGAGCTATTAACAGCAGCAAGGACTATGTTGGGCACCGAGGTGATCGCATATACGCAACCCCCGACGCTTACGGAGTCCATCACGACTAAACACGCCCGCGAACCATTTGCTTGTAAGAGCACGAGCCTCCCTCTGGAAGGTTCCCGTTCTGCGTCGTCGTACGATGTAACACCCGCACACAGAAGAGGCGTCGGCACGTCCAACAGGGTGGCCGTAAAGGCATGGAGGGATGTTACTTCTTCACCTTGGTCAACCTCAAATTCACTGAGTTCTGCGTGTGGAGAAGTCAGCTTCTTCCCGCACAGTCTGAATTGCCACTGACTTTCAAAAGAGATATGATTGAATACTTGTACCGTGGAACTAAAAACCTCTGCCTGTCCAATCTGAGCAGGTGTTGCCCGCGTACAAGCGACGGCGAATATTCCCCAGCTTAGGCTGTGAACGATGCGACGCGGAGAGTGATAACCTAGAGGGACCTATCCAGTGATCAGGAGAAGATTGAAGGTCATGAAATCACAGCATACCGATCTGATATGGAGTTTGTCAAAGTTTGCCACTGCTCCGATGACGAGGGCATCAGGGCTAGCCAGAACCACCGACGAGGGATGCGCTACTGTGTTCAATCCAGCAGCTGCGCTAATGTCCTGCGTTCGCGCGCACTCGCTGAGCAGAGTTACACAAGGAAGGCGTGATACGTACCTTGAGCATCAGGGGTGAATGGTGCAGACGATCTTTTTCCCAGAATAATATCGATGTTCGACTCCCGCAGGCAAATACCGTCGAGCGGTCCCTGATGCGGCAAGTATGCATCGTCACAGGAAGGTTACCAATGGAAATGAGCTTCTGGTCTCCCAGGGTCCCGTTCTGGAACGGAAATGCTGCAAGGGAGCCATCGACGAGACCGATAAGAAGGTGGGGATATAATTTTCCTCCAGGTTCACTGGTAAAGCTATATAGTAGCAGAGATCGTGGAGCAGCTGGAAGCTCGCTGGTTTCACAGACATCCTTGATACTAGTACCACGATCCAAGAGGGACAGAATCTTGACGACTTTCGACATCCAAAATCCAACGGCGATATTCACGGCGTATGACTTTGTACTGTCGAGCGGTAGGCATGTCACAGCTGAGATCTCCGCAGTGCAGTTGAACGGTGCGGGCTCCACAAACTCTCGCACTCGCTTCCTCACGAAGCGATCACCGTCGAGCATGAGTTGAACCAATCTGCCGTGATTAAGGGCGATGACGACTTGACTTGCATTGATATCGGCAGCCACGATTTCCCTATTAGCCCAGCTTGCAACATTACCATCGGAGAATTTCTCCAGTATCCAGAGATCGCCTATCCGAGTGTACTCACGCAAGCCGGGATCGTAGTCCAGCAGGAGTAGTCCCTCAGGAACGACCTGCACGACTAGAGAGGAATCGACGTAGACTGATGGGGTCCCTTGGGTCCCTGGAATTCGCCGTTGGATATTGGAAACTGCCAACGTCCGGGATGACAGGAAACCTTTATCAGAACCTCCGACACTGGAAACCATAGTCCTTTGGTCATCCTCGAAACGAAGCACGTGCGTTTCTTGGAGAGTTGACACCACGATATGAGAAGTTGTCCTTGCGTAAAGTTAAAGTTGGATGCCTTTCGGTGTCGACGCATACTCACTGATCCTCGTATTTTTCGCGCAGTGACCAAATACGGTCGACATCAGATATACCGTGCACGACCGCTCCCTCCCGAAAGTCGGCACCACTCTTGACAACCTTGAGCGAACCTGTATTTCGTCCCCCGGAACACGTAACAATTTCATTCTGTAAAGAGTATCAATATAGGCCTAAATCCCCCAAATGACACACACCTGAGCACTATTATCTGTGTCGACAAGGATCCCATCGACAATCGGTGCGAGGTTGTTAAAACTCTCTAGTTCGATGAGGTAACTACCAATGCCATTGACGATGATCCCCTCAGCATCTTCATCGCTCTTGTTCTTGGTTAACACACTGAGATCGTTGAGCTTGATAGTGCGAATAGATGCAGGAATGGGTAGTGTTGGACAATCTGTGCTAGAAATGGGGGATGAGACAATCTGTAATAGCTGTGAATCGCCAAAGTGAGATCCGAGATAGACCACTTGATTCGTTAGGTATGTCAAGGTCATTGGAGAGGATGCCTGAGTAGCTCAGAGATCAGTCGAGCGAAGAGGTCGAGAAGTGCCACATACTTCTCCCAAAGCAACGAGTGTCAAAGCCGTCCCGCTGGTTCTGTCGACATACAAAATTGCATGTCTTCCGTATTTGTCACCTATCATAAACGCATCGTTCTCTGGCGTCAGCGGGCATAAACTACCACATCCAAAAGTTGTGATTCCCGATTCCCGCACGTTTGACCACGTAAAAGCGGAACTCACGCAGTGACTTCAGACCATGGCCAGGTAATCATCGCACGTGCCTTCTTTTTCTTCCATTCACTTTCTTTTTCCTTTTGTTTCGCATCGGCAACTTCTTCTGCATTTCTGCTCTTTTTCTTTTTTTCCATGCGGCGGCTCTTGCGGATATTTTGTTCAAGGGCATCGCCAGAAGCTAAATCATAGAGAAGAATCTTGCGCCCACCAACGACTAATATTCCACCTTCACATTCGTTGTCGCTATTTTCTGTAGAGGGGACGAAGATCAAGCGCGGCGTCTGTTCTTCGATAGAGAACCACTTTCCAGGAAGCGATAGAGGAGGAAGTAGCTGCGATGGTGTGGGGGAAAGTTGGATCTCATCCATTTCAATATCGCGCGCGAGAAGCTGGAGACGTTGCTGGAAATCAAGGTGTAGCATAGCGAGCGTGTAGGATTCAGCCGAGGTAGAGATGAATGCGAGACCGAGAAGATTGAGCTCTAGGATTCTGTCATGGGTGGTGTTAGCCAGACTCTACATCTTGGACAACGAAATTGCGTGCTGACGATGTTAGAGAGTCGTCTTCATGACCACCTTCCTCGGACAGAGTAATGACCCAGAGTTTTCCCGTGTGAACGCTTACAACGGCTATGGCCCCTGAGGGATCCACGAGCACATCATGGCAGAATTCTGCTGGTCGCGCAC
>JBBPRK010000953.1:0-16204 GCA_038093075.1 Boletus patriciae
CACCATAGAAATTATGTACGTTACATCATACTATGTTACAGGGGGATGTTGATGGGTGCAACCAGTGTTATGTATGCTACATAGGCCAGTGTAGACTTTGGCATTTTTGCTGATGTCGTGCCAGGCCCCATGGGGATGGTGCTGCCGATGCCATCGCAGCGTCACAGCAGGGACGCCATCGTTGTCGTGGTGGTGGTGGTTTGCCGATGCCATCGCGGTGGGGTCATCGTTGTCATCTCGTCGTTGTCATGGCGGTGGTGGAGGTGGCATCGTCGTGCCAGGCCCAGGGTGCCAGGGGTGGTATCGCCAATTGAATTCCATGCCAGTGTCGTGGTGTCGTGGTGGGGTTGTCGTCATCGTGCTTGGAGGGTTGTGACAGCGAGCTGGTGGTTTGGGTAACAAAAGTGCTGTGGGACTTGGTGAAAATTTCGACTCACCTTGTATTGTACTCATATACTTCCCTGAACCTAGCCTTAATGAACCTCTATGGTATAACGGTTTGACATGTCTGGTAGTTACCGTTTTTGGAAGTCGCAAGTTCGACTCCCCCAACCTCAACAAATTTTGGGGTAATTGTTTCTCTTGTACACCAAGTACTTGACTCCTTGATCACTTGCTGCTACTTATGTACTTATAATGCTTGTCTGACTGTTACAAGTGCTGTTAAGTGAGTCAAGTAAAGAGTGAATTTCCTGATGACTTGTATGGTACTGTGGCCAATCTCGACTGTCCATCTCGGGTGTGGGAACTTGAATAATAAAATCTTCGTCCTCGAGACTAAAGAAATTTGCCATTCTTGGAGTTTTGGGCAGTGAACTAACAGGAAGCTGTGGGGCTCATAACCTGTAGAAAACTATAGTGTAGTCACTAAAGTGAACTACTGTATTTGACGACCGAAATAAGGTCGTGCTTATGTAAGCTACTAAATATAAAACCCATATGAGATGAGTTTTCAACACCCCTCTTGTCTCCAACATGTGCCCACCCCTCCCACCGCCTATATGCAGCATCGATCAACATGCCAATATTCCTTCTGCATTGCGAGCATCAGCATTCCAGACATTCCAGACGACATTATAAAGCCAACACTGTCCTATCCACCTTTCCCATTTCCCTCCCCTCCTGCCGTCTTTGTGGGCCCCTCTTCTAGGCTGTCTGGTGGCTTGGTCATGCCCGAATCACGCTGAGCCTGTCCCCCATGGATACTGCCTCCTCAACACTCTCATTCATTGAGGTCAGCCTCCTGGTTGACCTCCACCTATGACTCACCTCCATCGGCCTCATTATTGACTGTGATGTCTGTGGCAATGCTGTGGCACTTACCTTCTGCCAGACAGGTCGCAATGGCAATGCTGGTAAGCCGATGGCCATGGTAAGTTCTTGTTCCATCATTCATGTTGCCAATCTTCATTGCTGACACTCTCCTTAGCATTACTGCAGTAACTTCTTCAAGTGGTTCCCTTCCCTGCTGTCATATCTCCACATCACCTCCCTCATCTGAACCTCACCCTCCTCACCTCTCATGCCAGATCCTTCACCGCCTATGCCCTCCCAATCCCAAGCATCCACCAGTGGTGCATCTGACAAGAAGGCGTGCCATTGAGCTGCTCAGTGCATAGGTCCACTCTGCCAGTGGTCTGCGGCCTTGCGCTGCACACTAGGGATGTGTCTAAGCCACTGTTGGGAGGCTGGTGGCTGTGCATTTCATGGATTTCAAGCCTTTTCTTCTCTTCCCTCCTCAGATGACAACATGCAGCCAGTTGATGTTGGCTTCGATGAGCTGCAGGAAGCAATTAGGATAGAGCTCACCTCCTTTGGTGTTCCATACCCTGATGGCACACAGGTGTGCTCATCATCTCAGGACCTCTCAATGCAATCTTCCTTGTTGCCTCTCTCCCAGCTGCCCCCATCCACTCAAGCATCCATGACAGCTCCGGAGTTCTGTTTACAGCCTCCCTCTATCCCTCACCCTCCTTTCACTCCACAGGCTATGTCAGTTCCTGGCCCTTCCATCCCTGACATAGACATTGTTACAGTTGCGCCCACCCAAAAGGGACGTTCTTGTATTACCCATCAACTGGATCATCTCTGGCTAACTGATCTCAATGAATATGCAGAGTGGGAGGTTGATGAGCAAAAGGTGGTTGAACGATGCTGCGAGATGGAGAAGGCGGCCAAGCAATGTTTTATCTTGTGTTGGTATGATGTGGTGTGTACATCATCCATTTCACCCTTGGCACCAGTTTCAGGATGCTCCCACACCCTTGGGGGAGGGGTTTGTAGAGTGGAATTGACCCCAGAGGTCAACCATTCCTGATGATTCCAGGCTCAATTCCAAAATAGTACTGTATTATATTGGCAGTTCAATGCAACCGTCCATATGACTCTTGGGATGATTGTTATGACCTTTCCTCTGCATCGGCTGCATCGGGCGTGATACTACTGCAGTTTTCCCACACTTCTCGGTGCTGTTGGATGCATTGCAGGATGCTTCTATCACACATTTTCCACATTCTGGACCATCTCCAGACCATCTTGAGATGGTCATAAATTATTATTACAGTAGCTACTACTAGTACATCATGTGTGTGAAATAGCCTTGATGAAATGCACATTTGCGTGCCATGGAACTGGGTGAATATGGTGTGAGGGCACCAGGGGGAGCAGGGATATGGCTCACTGGGCGAGCACATGCATGGTGAGTACATGTGCATGAGGTGCAGTGGATAAGGATGATGTGAGGGCGATGTGCCATTGTGGTCATGTGTGGAGGGATGGACGATGTGGGTGAGAGGGTGAGGTGCTGTTGCTGTCGCATGTGGAGGGACGGATGAGGTGGGGGCAAGACAAGGGTGAGGCACTGTTGTTGTTGTTGTGTGTGGAGGGACGAGGTGGGGCGGGGCGGGGCGCAACTTGGAGTGCATGTATGCATGAGCTGACATGGTGGGGCTGAGTTGGAGGGTATGGATATTGGAATAGCATATACCATATGTGTGCGTGTGGTGCAGTGGGTGAGGGTGATGCAAAGGCAAGGCGCCATTGTGGTTGCATGTGGAGGGATGGGCGATGTGGATGAGGGTGAGACAAGGGTGAGGCACTGTTGTTGTTGTTGTTGTATGTGGAGGGAGGTGGGTGAGGATGCGATGAGGGCGAGGGGGAGGCCGCGTTGTCATTGTCGTTGTATATGGAGGATGAGGTGAAAGCGAGGTGCCATTGTGGTTGCGTGTGGAGGGATGGGTGATGTGGGTGAGAGAAAGATGAGGGCAAGGCACCATTATCATTGTCACATGTGGAGGGAGATGGGTGAGGATGCGACAAGGGTGAGGAGGAGGCCATGTTGTTGTTGTTGTATGTGGAGGGACGAGGGGAGAGTGAGGTGCCATTGTCACGTGCAGAGGGACGGATGAGGTGGGTGAGGATGACACGACCTCATCATCACATTGTTGCATTGTTATCGTTGTCATCGCGCAGTGGCGGTGGTCGGATCCTTGTCCTCACTGCATCATGTGTGAGGACAAGCCTGGAGAGGGAGAGGGTGTGTTGTCATCCTTGTCATCCTTGTTCTGTGGAGGTGGGATGGGGTGACAGGCGTGGTGACAGCGACAGCGCCCCCATGCTGTTTGTGTTTGTGTGGCGAGGGCAAGTAGAGGGACGAGTGAGGGTGAGGTGCCATTGTCGTTGGTGGCATTGACGAATGACCTGTAGGTGGTAGTAACAGTCTACTACCTACCACACCACAAGCCACGACATACCAAATTGGGTTGGAAAAGTGTATAGGAGATTTATGTGACTTGCAAAGACATACATACCTGGAACACAACAATGCAGCCCTCAGAGTATATTTGGATGTGAGGGATTGTTTCCTACAGTAACTAGAACATATTTTAGCTACTGTTCCTAGAAATGTAAGCTACTGAAATGCACAGAATGCAAAATGTTCGTTGAGGCTGCAATAGTCCATTCAGTTCAAGTTGAATTTCTCCCATATAGTTGGAAGAGTGAATTGTGCTACTACAGAGTGCTCAAAGTAGTAGGCACAGTAGGTAATATACTTCCTAGTTACATTAGGCAACTCTCCCTTGCTTCTTGGGATGCTCAGAGTGCTGGATTATTGTGTTCCTTGGTATGTTTTTGCAAGTCTCCTGCACACTTCTCACACTTTGGTAACCCAATTTGGTAAGTCACAGCTCGCAGTGTGGCCAAGTGAGTAAGTTTACTCTTACTAACACCTACAGGCCAGAATTTCATCAACACCACCAATGACAATGGCGCCTCGCCCTTGCCTCATCCCTCCACATGCCCTCGCCACGCATGTGAGCACCATTGCTGTCACCATTGCCCATCATCTCATCCCCACACAATGAGGACGACAAGGATGACGATGTGCCATTGCCCTCACCCTTGCCCTTGCCCTCTCCCTCTCCCTCGCAATCCTCACCCACCTCCTCCCTCCACACACCAGCAGGTCGATGACGGCACCTCGCCTCACCCCTCTGTTGGATCTATGATGTGCCTAGTATGTCACATATGGTCATAGTTGTATATGTACGTATATATCAGTGTTTGTGCTTGTATACTGTGTACAATATATATACTGGACAAGGGATTGATGGGATCTTTCCCATCAATTATCACCTTGTTTAGGTCCATCGTTATCTGCACTCTAGTCTCAGTCAACGTCTACCCTATTCTTTAAACACCCTTCACATATGACAACAACAGTACCCTTGTCTCGCCCTCACCCACAGCCTCATACATCCCTCCACACGTGGCGATGATGGTGCCTTGTGCTTGACTTGTCCCACACCAACGCCATTGAGTCAACATGCTCTCCCAAAACGGCGCCATCATCACGACACATGCACCCAAACGACAATGACCGCCCCACCCTCATCCCCTCATGCTGTCTCGCCACCCTTGCTCTCATTTCCACCTTGTCCCATCGGGCGGTCTTGCAGACCCCTCACCATCCTACTTGTGCTATCTCACCCTCATCCTCACCTCCTCTTTGTGCTGTCTCACCATCTCGACACTTGTGGATACTCAGCCTCTCCTCCTTTTCATGCCACCTCATTCGTCCTCGCCCTCTCCTCCTCTTCATGCCATCTCGGCGGTCTTGCTCACCCTGGCATGTGTGCTACCCCTCATCCTTGTGTCCTCATCATGCTGTCACAAGAGCGCCTGTGCCCTCGTGCCGCCTCACCCTCTCCTCCACTTTGTGCCACCTCACCACCCTGACAATCCCTTGCACCACTTGCAGACCCACTATTCCATGAGTGCACTGCCACCTTGCAGAGTCTTACATGCACACTGTCACTAGCGAGTCACCTATTCGCCCTCACCTGTGTGTTCCCTATGCCCCCACTTTCATGTCCATGCGACCACATGCGCCTATCGCATGTACACCACTTGTATAGTATTGTAATAAATGAAATACATTTTCTAAATAAAATTGCCATGACCATTTCAAGAGGGTCCGGAGATGGTCTTGAGAGGCTCCAGGATGCAGGAAACGTGTGCTAGAAGCATCCTGGGATGCCCATAAATCATGCTGGATGAATAAGGAAATTGATTGGAAATAGCCAGTGTGGATGGAGGACCTCTGGGGTGGGTTTCGTCCTTACAAAAAACCCTACCCCAAAGGGGTCTATAGGGTCCAAGATCCGGTGCCTGTAGTGATCCATTTTTCTCATTAGGTTTCCTTGCTCAACTATTTACAGAACAATGTGCCCATACAGAAGCAATATGTTATGAATTGCCCATTCTTTCCCCAGTATTGCCTTTCCGATGACCCCATTCTTCTTTCGTGCCTTGGAAATGAAATAATGGCAATAGAAGTCTTCAAGGAATGTTGGCATGGATGGATCACCACTGATGTCAGTTATACATTCATGGTTGAGCCTCAAAGTCACATCTTTCTCTGACGCGCCGGTGTCACTGCTTGCCTTGGCTTCAATGAGCTCCTGAAGACCTCCCATGAGTGTGCTCGCCCAATGCACATTCGGACAAATATCGGGGCTGAACGTGATGGCCTCCAAGCTAAACTGAAAGCATGCTCCCATCAAGCATATGCACAACAAGATTCATTGGACATTGAGATTATTGAAGACTTGCCAATCTCGCCACAAAGCATATCCCCCACCCTCCCATTATCACAGGCATTGCCATTGCTATCCTCTATTTACGTGTCATTGCCTGCATCGCAGCCTGCCATCACTATGCCTCCTGTTGTCCCTGTTGTCGTGCCCAAGTATCTGTGTCATGGGCACGCCTGGCCATGGGGCATGTACATAGTGGACACGGTCCAAGGGTTCAAACAGCTTTCCAATAAGAGGCTATCCTGCATGCATTCTCTACCAACACTATTTCAGCTTGTATTTGGTGTTCCATTTGTCAAACCAACATACTATAACAACCTCAAAGCATGGACAAAGTCACATCACAGCTTGCTCGAAGAAAGTGAGTGTGCTGGTCATTGTCAAGCAGGCTTATGGTCCAGTTATCTCGCAGCACGCCACCAGGCCCTTGGTGAGCGTAGCAAAGTGAAGGTGTGCCGTGTAGACTAGAGAATGCACTGTGACCTTAAAGACACCATCATCATTGTTATGTAGTTTTGATCCAATTCATGTTCCCTTGTTATGTAGCTTTGATCTCTGCATGTCCAATTTGTATTTTTCTTACTGCATAAGTGAAGCAAAAAGTTGAACACTTGTAAGATCAAATACAAAGCAAGATATGAGATACAAGTACAATAACTAGATGGAGAGTCGAGGGTGGAGAGGATGCTTCCCTTGGCCTTGTAGGGTAGCTACTGTGATCCGGTTCCTGCGCAGAATCATCTCATCCAAGAAGAAATCGTACTTGACTGCTGTCATCTCACGACAGATGTTGTGAAACACTCCAAACCACACATTCGTCTGCTCCGCAATTGAGGAATTGAAATAATACTTGCCATGCTCGTCAACAAGCTCTGGATACACACACATGTCACAGTTCTCCTGGCAGAAGTGATCACTGGCCTTGTGCTTTGTTTTGTGATGAAACACATTGACGTACATGCCCATGTCTTTGAAAAATGTGAGGTTATGGCTGGTAACCTCACACAGTGCATTGCAGTTCAAGTTGTAGATGAGATGTTCTGGTTTCCTAGCACAAGGGAGGGAATATAGCTGTTCAATGAGTATCTGATATATATAAAATTAGACAATGAAGACAAGAGAAAATAAAAATATGTACGAGGACATTTGACACCACTTCATGGTTGTACATTGTGCCACAGCCATTGATCACACCCCACGGATGAACCAACAGTTGCTTGTTGTTCGCCCTTTGGCAATGGAACGTGGCTTTGACCTTCTTGGGCAACATCTTCTCAGTGCACTGTGTGGTCGTAGTGGGTGCTGGGGTGGATGAAAGGGACTGTGATGAGATGAGGGGAAGATCTGTAACACCTGTGAATGTGGTCTTCACAGGCTCGATGATGCAGATGGCATCATTGTGAGCATCATGCTCAAACCAGACTTCACCATCTTGAATGGGTAGAGCTGAGTTGGTCTCTGTGGAGACAAAAGTATCATCAAGCTTTGCGATGCGCTCACGCTGCCCCTTGCTCTTGCCACTTGCCACAGACTCATGGTTGAGTGATTCCAGCTTGAGGTGAAGGGGGTCATCACAGGATTTGTGCGTGACTGTACTGTCTTGAGAAACTGGTCACCCACATCCTTCCACACCACATGTGAACTCAAGGCACTGATGTGAAGGGTTGAGGGTGCAGAAGCGATGATGTGTGCTCCCAAGAGGGTTTGTGCATCATGGTACAGCGCAACAGGGTCAACCAATGGTGACCCCGTCAGTCACAACAACCTTGGTCTTGGTAACCTCACCAGCAGGGATATGGAATATACGAACACATCCGTCACATGCATGCGGGAGCTCTTCCTGGCCATGTATAATCATTCTTTCAGTGCGAGCACGCATCACAGCTGAGTAACAGTCCTTTTGGTTGCCATCATGGGGAAGAGTAAGCTGCACATGACGTTGGGCATGGTCGTTGAGAAGGGAAAGGAGACAAAATGTATCCCAGACCTGTTCAGTTGTGAGCAAGGTACTGAACTGCCATGCAGTTTTGAGTTCCGTGGCATGACGAGCTTCAGCAATATTGTACAAGCGAGTGCAATTCATCGCAGACACCCTAGTGCACACTTGAGAATCAGTAGGACATTATAGGAAAGAGGAGACCACGTATGCAACCTGCATTAAATCAATCCACTGCATTGCGAGCTCATGTTGAACAAACTGATGTTCAGCCACTTGGAGGTACACTGGTACATCGGAATAGTATGTGTGGATGTTCTGGTGAACACTATAGTTATGGTGATAGTTGGTGTGGCAGGCATGGCACTTGAGGTGCACAGACCATGCTGGATGCATGCCATCAGAAAGCGTGAAGGCAACAACTCGATGAGACTCCTCCTTCTTCAACAAGGTTCCCTTGGATCAGGATAGGCAATCAGCATTGATGCAAATCTTCATGGGGGGTAGTGTTGAAGTATTTCTTATATTCCGTATTTGGTACTATTTGATTACCTAATCATAGCTACATCTCACACTATGTAGCTTTTACCTTAGCTTACTTAGTGACTTACTGAGTATTCTACAGGTAGAATGTGTGCTAGGCTTGGTTGGCATCATCAGTGAATAACCCGAGAATAAGAGGCAAATGATGCACTGATCCTGAGGGGGTGACCATACTGCTTGAAGAATTCTTGATCCCGTCAAAGGTCCTCCTCTTGTGAAGGTCCATCCCATATGAGGTCACCAACAATGCCCCATAGGTTGTCAGCTGCAAAGGGGGAGAGGCCAGAGACCTGAGTGAGGAATGTCGCAATGGAGGGTGGAAGGAGAAATGGTGCATCAAGATGGGAAATAGACTGCGGCTGTCGCTGCAGAATGTCATCCTTGAGGAGGTGGGCGCATCGAAGGAAGGCAGTGAAGTCTGTATAGTGCATGTTGGTGAGATCTTCATGCTGGGCCAGTGAATATAAGAGATCAGCCAGGGTCGAGGGGGTGGGGCCGGAGGGTGTCAGTGAGCTTGTAGACAAGGGCAGCGGTGTGGGTGGTGGCAAACTGGGGGACAGGGGAGGGCATGTGGGTGGCGCTGAGTGTGTAGACAAGATGTTATGCTTGGCCTGGGTAAGGATAAGCATAGCCTCGATTGAATGTGAGTTCGTCCTAAGGGTTTTCCTTTAGGAGTTCTGGCATCAGGTTGGACACCATGGTTCGAGGGTTTCAGAGGAGCGTCAACTCAATAGTACAACGAGGACTAAGAGAGATCCTGAGGTAAGGAGCAATGACCTTGGTATATTCAAGGGAGTATTGAGTAGGTCAAAGTTAGAGAGACTATACTGGAAATACGATGATTTATATAGAAAGGGAGAATGTGCACGGACCAAGTAACACCTGCCCTAATCAGAGGGATGCATCATTGTAGAACAAGAGAGAATATAATGGAAATGGTGAGTAAGAGGAACTACATAATTGGTGTGAGAGAACTGATCGGTGGAGATAGAGGTCTGAGGAGATAGAGAGGAATGGATGAGGGTTCTGAAGGAAAAGGTAAGTGGAGAAAGAGTTCATTGAAGAAAAGAAGCAATCGTAACATTACCCCCCTTTTACATCTGAAACTCCAGAGAAGGATAACATATGAATGACACGAGTCAGAAGTCAACATAGGAGGAGACTGGGGAGCCCATCATGTTAGCGATGGCAATGTCGTCATATTTGAAGTCCTCCAAAGGAGAACGAGAGCAAGGAGGGGAGCGAGAATGTGGGTTGTGATGATGGACACGAGAGTTCTCAGGGACCATCTGTTGAGAATGTGGGGGAGGAATAGGACAAGGTTGGGAAGAGGACAATGATGATGAGGAGGAGGAGGGGCAAGAATGAGGATGGCCCAGAGGGCAACATTGTTAAGGGTGGCTGGGGCGGTTGACTTTGCATATTGGACAGATGTACCACTGACAGTGGATGTGAATATGTCCGAGGTGGTGACATTTGAAGCATGACTTGTGGTAGTGAGGATGGTTGCGGGAGAGTGGGGCATCAACCGGTATGCCATGGATGGTTCCTGTAGTATCAACTTCATGACGAAGTTCAGTGCGTTGGAGGGTTAACTCGACTTCGGGGGAGAGTGGAGAGGAGGAAGCAGATGGAAGGGATTGCGGGTTGGTGGACATAGTCAACTCTTTGACATATCATTCCAGGTCGTCAGCAAATTCAGGCATCTGCATCTGGTAGAAAGTAGAGAATAAATCTTCTTCAACTTCATGTTGGATGGTTCGAAGGGTGTTGCATCTGCAACCAATGCTGGATGGGGAAGAGGCAAGATCTAGAATGGTTTTCAAGTGTTGGTTTTGGAGGTAGATGCGGGTTATGCTCCAGAGAGGAGAGTTCAGTTCAAGGTGGAATTTGAAAGCCCGATGGAGGTGGGGGGCGTAGAGATGAGAGTGGAGGATGTTGCGACAATGACCATCTAAGGTTCCCTCACGGAGACGATGGGTGGCAAGAGGGACATCAACAGATAGGACAGGAGGAGGGGTTACTGAAGAATGAAGTGGAGGTTCCACCAGAGCAGAAGCAGGAGTAGGCAGGTGATGGACATCTGGAGATCCCCTACCATCGCCTTGAGGTAATCCCCAACCAGCGTTGGACCAGGTAGAGGTAGGAGAAGAATTGCGAGAAGAAAGAAGTGAAACCTCAGGGAGAGAGGACACAGTAGAAATCGAGGAAGCATTGTTGGACATAGTGGGGTAGTGATGGTGGAGGGAAGCTAAGAGGGGAAAGCAGCAGGGTGGAGTCTTTTGTATGCAGTGAGAGCAGACTTGGCATTTTTCAGATTCTGTTCTGGGATCCAGGAGTCTTCTTCAGCTGAATATCCCTTCCATCGGATCAGGAACGATCAGTTGGTCGGAGTTCTGCGGTGGCATAGAATCTTCTCAACCTCATATTCTTCTTCTCCATTGATAAGGTCAGGGGGTGGCAATGGGAAATTAGGACCGTGGACGGTGTTTTCACGCTAGAGAGATAAGAGTGACACATGGAAGACTGGATGGATTTTCCAAGTCTTCAGCAGGTGGAATTGGTAGACAATTGGGGATAGGACTTTCGTGATAGTAAAGGGTCCTTCTCGTTTGGGGGCGAACTTGGGGTTGACTACAGAGCGTTTAAGATTTCTGGCTTCTAACCACCCTTTGTCTCCAAGTTTAAATGGGGAAAAGGAGTGGCAGGTGCGGGCTGCCATGACTTGGTGGGCTAGTTCGTGTGCAGCTAAGGCTTCGTCATGAGCTGCAGAGAGGGTTTTTAGGCGGGTTTCTATGGCAGGAATGGAAGTGTCAGAGATGACTGAGGGAAGGGCACGGGGTTCATATCCCATCATGAGGTAGAATGGAGATTGATTGGTGACTGAATGGGGGCAGTGATTGTGAGTGAATTCAGCATGGGAAATGTTATTGGCCCAAGATCCAGGGTTATTTCCACAGAAAATCCGAAGGTACATTTCAACTTCCTGATTTACCTGTTCGGTTTCTCTGTCAGATTGGGGGTGGTAGGTGGTGGAAAGGGATAGATCATATCTCAAGAGTTTTCCAAGTTCTCGAGCAAAGGAGGAGGCGAATTGGGGGCCTCGGTCAGAGATTGTCATGGTCGCTCCCTAGCACCTAACATAACGGACTTATGATTTTCTTTTTGCTTCTTATCTTATCTCTTGTCTTGACTGATAAGATCCTCTTTAGTCTCATGACAGCTACGCTGCCTTCGCACCAGGCTTGTGCCTGCCCTTTACCTCGTGCACTGCATGACTTCCATATCACATTCAGTGCTGTGCACTTCTATGCTTCTTTCATTCATTTACCACATGCCTTATGTTGACCCTTCATCTTTCATTAAGGCAGTGCCTTCTCTATGGCAGTGCTTGATGCACACCTCCTATGCATGTCTTTCATAAAGGCTGCGCCTTCTCTTCCATTCTGCCACCGCCGTGCAGTTGCATCATGTTCTTCTTCTCTTCCATTTTATGGCTATGCTTGATGCATGCCCCTAACACATGTTACTTACATACTAGTCTATGTTCAGACACGTATTGGTAGATTCGGTACAATCATGTACAAACCCTGTAGTAGTATATAAGGCCTAAGCCACCACCAGAGAACTGCAGTTTAGTTCTCCTGGTCTTTCCCCATAAAGCCACCAGACAGCAACTCCTGATCCATTGCTAGTGCTTTGGACAGTTACCATAGTCTTGGTTGCCAGTAGACCACACAACTTAGTCACCCTCAACAGTTACTTTGACTAGTGACCTTGCCCTTACTTGGATTCCCTAAAGTACCTCGATGGGCTTGTTGGGTTGTTTCAGAGATGATCTTGTCATAAAGGCCGAAGTGAAGGTATACTTTGTGGAAAAAGAGTGCAGCAATTCCTTTGGCAGTGATGTTCTTTTTGGTAGGGCATAGAATCACCCCCTTAGTAAGGCCATGGTCAACCACAACCAGGAGGGAATCAAAGCCAGCAGCAGGGGGAAGGTTGGTGATAAGGTTGCATGAGACCTGTTGGAAAGGGCGGGAGGTGGAGGAGTGAATGGGGGTGAGCGGGGGAATGGTAGGATGGGTATTAGTCTTGTGTTGTTGGCATACCCCACAGCCTTCGACATATTTATGCATGTAGGAGGCCAGGCCAGGCCACCAGAATTCAGCTGCGATGAGTTGGCGGGTTTTCAAATAGCCGGGGTGACTGGCAGTTTCATGGTCGTGACAATGTTGGAGGATGGTGTGGCGGAGGGAGTCGTCATTGGGGATGTAGACACGGCCCTAGTAGGTTAGGATGCCCACATCAACCTGCCAGTCAGAGAGGCGAGAACGGAAGGGGAGAGGGATGTCTTTGTTCATGGATTGGAGAGCGTGGAGGACAAGGGGGTTGCCAGTGGAGGTTGACTCAATGCGGTGGGATAGGGCAACGTTGATGATGTTAATAAAGAGAGAAGGGGGGAGGAGAGTGACTCTGTCGTTGTCGACATCGGATTGGGGAAGGAGGTTAGGGCAGCAGGAGAGGGCATCTCGGCCAGCTAGAAGCTTTTCTGGGACGTGGATCATTTTCAGATCAAAGTCGGCAAGGTCAATAAGCCAACGGGCTTGTCGACAATTGAGGTTTTGGGGGGAATGGAAGTAGGTGAGGTTTTTATGGTCAGTGAAGACCTGTACAGGGAAAGGGGATTCATGAAGGTAGTGTCGCCAGGATTTCAGGGCACGAATGACAGCAAGGAGTTCTCTGTTGTAGATGTCATAGTTTCATTCCACTGGGGAGAATGATTGGAAGAGATAGGAACAGGGATGCCATTCACTGTTCGAGTTGGTTTGGAGAAGGATGGCGCTGGAAGCGTATTTGGAGGCATCGGTGGTGACAGCGAAGGGTGCAGTGAGGTCAGGGAGGTGTAGGACTGGTTTCGACAGGAACAGTGATTTGAGAGTGTCGAAGGAAGTTTGACAAGCGGGGGACCAGTTCCAAGACAGGTTTTTCTTGGTGAGGTCAATGAGAGGTCGAGCGACATTGGAGTAGTCAGGAATAAAGCGTTGGTAGAAGTTGGCAAAGCCGAGGAAGGACCGGACATCTTTGACTTTCTCAGGTGTGGGCCAGCTGGCAATGCCATCTAGTTTGACAGGATCCATGCCGAGTTGTCCAGGTTTAACGATTATCCCGAGGTATTCTACTTTGGTGGTGGCAAAGCGGCATTTCTCTAGTTTGAGATGCAGGTCCAGTTCTGTCATACATTGGAGAACACGTTTGGTGCGTTCTCAATGGGTTTCTTAATCAGAGGAGAAAATAAGGAGGTTGTCCATATAGATGACGAGCCTTCCTTCTGCGATCATGTCTTGGAAGGAATCATTCATGAATTGTTGGAATGTCACTGGGGAGTTGGTGAGTCCGAAGAACATCATGGTTGGTTCAAAGAGGCCTTTATGCATGATAAAGGCGGCTTTCCACTGGTGCCTGTTTTTGATGCAAATGTTGTTATATCCCCAGTGGACATCAAACTCGGTGAAAAGTTTGGCATTCTTGAGCTTGTCGATGAGGTTGGAGATAAGTGGAAGTGGGTAGGCATCTCAGGTGGTATGTTTGTTCAGGTATTGATAGTCCTAACAAGGGCAGAGACCGCCATCTTTCTTCTTAATGAAGAAGAATGGGGATGCTTGGGGGGAATTTGAAGGACAGATCTTCCCATAGTCAAGGTTTTCCTAGAGGAAGTCTTCAGTGGCTTTTTATTCTTCAGGGGATAGGGGGTAAATCTTTCCAATCTTTGGGGTGAAGGAGTTGTTGAGATTGATCTTGTGGTCATAGGGCCTGGATGGTGGGACATGGTTGGTGGCTTCTTTAGAGAAGACTGAGGCATAATCGGTGAATTCAGGGGGGAGGGTTTGTTTAGGTTCTGCCTTTTTAGTGGCAGCGGCAAGTCCTATGGCAGTGGTGATTTTGGATATCTTTTCTTCCAGAGGGGAGCCTTGGTAGAGGAAATAGGATCCGCATCTGATGATTTGGTGGAGGGTGTGGTTTATATCAGTGCATGCCAGGAACTGGGATTCTTCCTTCCATCCGTTGTACTCGAAGAGTCAGGAGTCGGTGATGGCGTTGACACAGGTGTGTCGAGGGGGTTGATAGATGGACTTTTGGAAATGAAAGTCATGGCAGGAGGTGTCAGCGGTGTGGGAAAGGTAGAGGTCCTTGGACTGGTCAAGGAATTCATCGATGGATAGGGTTCTTCGGTTCCAATCAATGGTTGGGTTGACGTCTTTAAGCCAGGGAAGTCCTAGGATTATGTTTTCGTTTCCTAGGGAGATGACGTGGAAGGTAACTTTTCGGGCAATGCCTTTGATGTTAAGGAAGAGGGTGGAGGTGAAGCGAATTACCCCTTTGCTGTTAATGGAGTTATTGGCGTTCCTTGCATAGATAGGCTTTTGCAGCCATGTGGTGGGAAGGAAATGTTTTTTAATGAAACCCCAGTTGAGGCAGGAGATGCTTGTGCCACTGTCAATGAGGGCGTGGGTGTTGATGGCTTTCAAGGTGTGCGATGGTTCAATAAGTTGGACTGGAATTTGCATAGATGGGGTAGTCTTTACATTGATTGCAGCACACTTTATACTAGGGAAGACTCATGTCAAAGGAGTTTCCTGATCTAAAAATCCATGGTAGAGAAGGAGATATTTCTCACATTCTCGTCTTCTTCATCATTGTCAATGGATTCCAACCTAGGGAGGTCTTCCACAACTTGTCAGACTTTGGGTGTCCCATCTTTGTATTTGGGACATTTGGAGCTCATGTGTCCAGGTTGCCAACAGTGGAAGCAAAGTCCTTTCTCCATGCATTTCTTGCGTTCTTCAGCAGTAAGTTTTCTGACTTTGATAATGTCTATGTCCATAGCGTCAGGGTCATGAGTTTTGGTGGGGGTGGAGAAGGAGTGGTAGGACTGATGAGCGGGTTTCGAGTTTCGTTTGAAGATTTCTTCGGCATGTTCCCATTGGGTCTGGAAGGAGATGGCTTTCTTGTACCAGTCATCGATGGTAGAGGGGATGGTGTCCATAGACATGATTCGGTGCATGAGGGGTGAAGGGATTCCAGTGGAAAAATATTTGATCAGGACATTCTGGTCGGTGATGCTTGTGAGGGATGAGTAGTTTTTGAAATGGGAAACATACTTGACAAGGGTTGGGGAATAGGTGTTGTTCTTTCCTTTGGTCATGTGTTTGGTGGAGAGCCAGGTGATGGCATTCCCAGTGGTGTTGTGGTGTTTGAATGCAGTTTTGAACTTTGTAACGAAGTCGGAGAAGGTGCCCATGGTTATGGTGGTTCCTGAGATGGTGTTCTGTCTGAACGTGGTTGCCCAAGTGAGGGCGGATCCCTTGGTCATGTAGGAAAGAGTGAAGGTGATCATCTTATTGTCAGTATTGTATACCTTGTCATTGACAAGGAGGTAGAAGCATACAGTGTTCAACCATTGGGTGGATTTGTCATAGGACCCATCAAAAGCTTCCGGTGCTCCAATATGGAGTTCAGTGGGTTTCAAGGAGGACATTGGCGAGGGTGGTCTGGGTGGTGTGTAGGATAAGGGAAGTGGGGGAAAAGGGGGAAAGACTGGGTTGGTGGTGGTGGGAGTAGGGGTGGG
>JBBPRK010000954.1:0-16183 GCA_038093075.1 Boletus patriciae
TGTGGCGTTCGTTCATGACGCAGGTTATGATGTTGTGGAGGTCATCTCTACGCATTTGCTCGACATTGTAGGAATAGATGTCCTTCAAAACGATCAGGTTAGGACCGCAATACCTTCTCACGAATATCACTGACGTTAGATAAAGCGGCCATGTCAGTAGCTGCTATGATCATCTCCTGAATAGCTGGATGCGCCATCACTTCATCAGGGATGTCAAGTTCTAGCTCAATCAGGGAAAACGTTGGCCTCGCTGCGCTGGTACGACGTCGTGCATCGACACAGCTTTTGATATCAAGGATGTGATAATCCTTCTTGTTGATAGACTCATGCACGACACTCTCGAGATAGTCATCCATGTTCTGGATGAACCTCTTCTGCGAGACTGCGGTGGTGTTCTTTATGGTCTGTTCCCAGAATCTATTTTCGAGTAAGCATTCGTCTCGCAAACTCCCAATGAAACTATCAGTACACTTACTGACGTGCCACTTCCCCAACAATCCACTCTCCTTTCGGACGTGGCGTATGAGGATTCCTCAAAGCGTCCATGATTACGTCCTTTTGCTCACGGACCTCGGACGGCCCCGACTTATCAGCATACTCGTCGATTATGAAGCCAAACTGCGAGAAATCACAAGCAGCTCTAACATGCTCTGGATGCAAATGACTGAGCAAATAATTTGATCAATACATCCCCAGTGGTCTTACCTTTTCTGGCCGTAGGGAGGCATAAACAGGCGAAGAGGCCTATCAAACAGTATTAGTGTGTCAACAACATATACCAAATGAAAGTACTTACTGGGGTCGCAGCGATTGAAGGCGTCCTGGGCCTTGGGGCTGAAGGCTTGGAAGCCCATCATCCAAGCATCGGACTCCTCCTTAACCACGGAATAATTTGGGTTAATCCGACGACGCCATGGCCATCTGGCAAGCACGTTCGGAATGAAGATTCCGGTGGGTCTACCATATTCATTGTCATTTTTTTCGAGGGCCGACTCTTCCCGGACGAGGGATTCATTGATGATGTTCTTGTGCTTCCTGGCGTTGAAGACAGAAATGCCACGAAAGGCACAAAAGATGATCAGGCTGATGAGGGAAAGCAGAACAAAACGTTCCATATTGCCGATACACTTATTGGACCACATCCTGGCCTTATATCTGAAACGATCCTGCAGATGTTTGAAGCTTAGGTCCGAAAGGGGATTCGACGTTCGGACAAGTCGCAAAACCAAACCGCCCGGCAATGTGGTTGAAGCACATACCCCTCGGAGATATCCCAACGACTCGGACACGTAGACGGTCACGCGACGTTCCATCTGCACTGGCAGGGCCGACATATATCGAAGGCCAATGCAGACAGATCGTTCCTTTCCCTATGCGACGCTCGCAGGGCGGCCCCTCGTTGTCGAGTTTCCACCTATTTGATATATCCATTACGGCAACTACGATGCAACGTTCCATCAATACTAAGGCCTAAGGATGCTCCCCACTCCATGTTTCGGCGCCCACGTGTTTGACTCCGAACCGGCCAGAACGGAACTTCCTGAGACCTCAAAGGTATGATCAAGACGCAACCCCGCTCTACAATTATCTACGCTCTGAGGCCAACAGCGATTCAGATTTGATCGAATTTTCCATTTGGGTATAACTAGTACCCCCTTTCGTGCTTTATCGCTTCGGATCACGTTGGTAAGATTCACGGAGGAACGGACAGACAGCATGAATTGATGGATATCGCAGACCATCCAAAACTAGTAGGACAAGCTTCTTAGGCGATTATCGCTAGAGCTGGTAACCCGAATGCCTTGCAAGTGGCTACCAGCACACAATTACGACTTATGGTTGAGAAACCTTTCTCAGAGAGGACTTCTCTCCATCGAAGACGGGGATCTGGTGCTAATTCCGAAATGGGTGAGATACGGAACTGAGCAAGGAGCTGAGGTCCCCTTGTGACTGCCAGGCGCTTACACCCGGTTTATTTGGCATTCCCCACCATTCTTATACAGAGGTCAGGTAAGCAGATCTGCAGGAATACATGACAATGAACCACCCATTTATCGACAATGTTCTCTCATCCTTATCCATGCCATCCCTTCAATTGACTGCGGAGCAAGAAGCGGTGTGTCTAGAATATCCCCTTGACATTTCGATTGACACCGCACGCACAGGAATTACTCGAGCCTTATACATACGTAGCGTCTTCTCCCGGAAAAGGATTCCGCAACCAACTCATCGAGGCGTTCAACCATTGGCTCCAAGTCCCTCCAGCCCAACTTAAGGCAATAGTTCGCGTAGTAGAACTACTGCACAACGCGAGTCTCTTGTAACTTTGGTTCCCTCTCTCATGCACGACAGGTACTTACTTTGTTGCAGAGTGGATGATATCGAAGATGACTCCGAGTTGAGGAGAGGCAAGCCAGGTATGGTGCCTCGGAATATCGAAGATGGACTCATCTGAAGCATCGGTCGTAGTTGCGCATGAGATATACGGCGTGCCCCAAGTGATCAACTCCGCGAACTACGTATATTTCCTTGCATATCAAGAGGTCTTCAAGATTCCTTACATGTATGAAGTTGAAAGGCCGTGTATTCACCATCTCGGCCTTCCTCGCTGGGATCCCTTCGGTTCTGACCTTCGCTTCGTTCGGATCCTCAACGGTGAGTCAGTCCCTCGGCCATAGTGAAACTATTGTCTGAGACGAGATTGATGAGACGAGATGTTGGCGCTGCACCGGGGCCAAGGCAGGGAACTGTTGTGGCGTGACCACCTGCAGTGCCCCACCGAGGAAGAATACATAGAGATGGTGAAGGACAGTAAGTACCTGGCAGTGGCCGAAAGAAGCGAACTGCCCACTCACCCGATGCTTAGAAACAGGAGGACTGCTGCGAATCGCAGTGAGATTGATGATAGAGTGCGCCACCATAAACAATGGGATGTAAGTTACACGTCACGAAAAGCGAGCTGACTTACATGGATAATTCTCTGTAAGAAACTATCTCCCGCTCGTCAACTTGTTGGGCATCTGGTTCCAGATTCGCGACGACTACATGAATCTGCAGAGCAATGCGGTAGGTAATCCATGTCTAGCAGTCTACTCACCTGATATTCGTCATTCAGTACAAGGAACACAAAGGGTTTGCTGAAGACCTGTCAGAGGGCAAGTTTTCGTTCCCAATTATCCATGGCATCAGGGGAAAGCGTGACAGCAAATACATAATAAGTATGAACGATGTCAGTTTAATGTCGGTTGAACGGACCAATTTCGCAGATGTCCTCCGTTTAAGGCCCAAAGGTCGAATGCTCAAGCATCTCACGATCTCGTATCTCAAGGAAGTTACACGTTCGTTTGAATATACCCTCAGTGTATTGAACTCGCTGGAAGCGCAAGCCCGTGCCGAGGTGACGAGACTTGAAGGGAACCCAAAGTTGGAAGCGATTCTCGACAAGCTGGCAGTGCAAGACAGCGAGAATTGATCGTTGGTACTCATGCCTCAAGTTAGTGGCGCTTTAGTAGCTCTAAACATTTTCTGTCCGTAATTTAATTTCGGAAAGGTTGGTAAGGCTGGATAACGTTGTCGCTGGTGTCAATATGGTGCTGCGTGTATGCGTACTCGCCGGGTGATAACAACCGCCGTCAACTTGAAGTCCCCAGTGACCACGAGGACCCAGATGCCTGCAATCGCGTAGGTCAGAGTGGCCGCCATGTTGTAACTGCGCGCGGTGCGCAAGTTTCGTGGATCACATGGTGATCGTCGTGAACAAGTGAAAATAGTGATGAATTAGTGAGACGCACCATGGTTGAGCTGCATGCAGCAAGGTTGAAGGGTGGAGACTGAACGTGTGTGTAAGCAGCGGGGATGAGCATTTGCGTACGGGTGGGGGCAACCGTTTGTACCGAGGGAGAAGGGGGCGAGGGTTCGTGCACAGCGTGGGGCGTTGCGACTGCAAGTGATCGTATGGGTACTCTCTTTGGAGGAGGAATGAGCCTGAGATGCGGTGGGCGCTTGAAGCGTGAGTGTTTCAAGCCCCGATATGCGTTAGCGAAACTGGCCCGAAGTATGTTGACCAATTGTGGCATTTCTGTTCTTCCACTCCAACGTCGTGAAAGCGGATAAAGCTGACGCCTATATCGATTGTAGGCTTGGCATCAGGAGTCCTGTGTTGGCGTCTGTAGCGTGCAGTTGAATAGGCGAACGTTGCGCATCGATGTTCATCGCTGATGAACAATAATCATTCTAATAGAAATGTAAGATTAGGCACTCCATCAGGAAATCCACGAGTTCAGTGACTACGCTGGTCCGTCACAGTTCCGGTGAAACATAGCCGTGTTTACATCATATGGTCGACCCTCGAACAATACATACTAATGTTTACAAAAGGGAACCGTCTACGTGCACGGGCCCAATCTCTGTCACCCGCTTCTTCGGCAGAAGCAACATCCATCTGTTCTGCTTGATCTCGAGGCCCTTGTTTCCGAGATACCTCTCGCTCTCGAAGTTCCAGTCATCAAGAGCCCGCACCCACTGACCTATGCCATCGCAATACTCCTTGACCTGTGAGTTCAAGGGCTCTTCCCACCGGGGAAGAGCCGCCAAGGCGGCATGGAACCTTTCCGTAACCCCAAAAAGAATGTCTTCGACCCACAGCATGGCGCCGTTCACGTCGGTATGGTGTTCGTTCATCACGCATGTGATAATGTTGTGGAGATCTTCTCCACGCATTTGCTCGACATTGTAGGATACGATGTCCTTCAAAGCGATCACGTCAGTACAGGCAACATCTTCTCAATAAATATGACAGACGTTACAGAAAGCGGCCATGTCAACGGCTGCTAGAATCATCTCCTGAATGGCCGGATGCGCCATCACTTCGTCCGGGATGTCAAGTCCTAGCTCAATTATGGAAAACGAGGGCTTCACTCCACTGGTACGACGTCGTGCATCAATATAGCTTTTGATATCAAGGATGCGATTATCCTTTCTGTCGACGGACTCCTGCACGACACCCTCGAGGTATTCGTCAATGCTCTGGATGAACCTCTTCTGCGAGACTGCGGTGGCATTCTGTATGGTCCGTTCCCAGAATCTATCGTCGAGTAAACATCGCCTTGCAGCCTCCCAATGAAATTATTAGGACACTTACTGACGTGCCACTTCCCCAACGATACACTCTCCTTTCGGACGTGGCGTGTGAGGGTTCCTGAAAGCGTCCATGATCATGTCCTTTTGCTTACGGACCTCGGAGGGCGTCGACTTATCAGAATACTCGTCGAACATGAAGTACCAATGCATGAGATCACAGCCAGCTCTAACATGCTCTGAAGAACGACTGAGCAAATAGTTCGATCAATGTATCTGCGGTGACTTTACCTTTTCTCGCTGTAGGGTGAGCTAAACAGGCGAGGAGATCTATCAAAAAACAAATTGGTATGCGGGAAGAATATAGAAGAGAACACTTACTGAAGTCGCAGCGATTGAAGGCGTCCTGGGCTTTAGGGCTGAATGCTTGGAAGCTCGTTATCCAAGCATCAGCCTCCTCCCTGACCACGGCATAATTTGGGTTAATCCGACGACGCCATGGCCATCTGGCAACTACGTTCGGAATGAAAATTTTGGTAGGTTCGCTACATTTATTGACGTTTTTGTCGAGGGCCGACTCTTCCGGAACGATGTATTCATCGGTGACGTTCTTATCTATCCTGGCGGTAAGGGCAGAAATGCCACGGAAGACACAAAGGACAAGCAAGCCGATGAGTGGACTGAACAAGAGCAGAATAAAAGATCCCATACTGGTTATCAGGTCTGTTTGGTTACATACTGGTCTTATATCTGCAAAGATCCTGTAGCGGTTTAAAATTTAGCGATGCAAAACGCGATTTTGGAACAAACCGCGAAATGCTATATGTCATCCTCCGGGTCTTGCAAGTCACCGACCAGCAACAGCACTCATGTTTCTGTCACGCCGCGGGTAGTACTGTAGGGTCACATCATGACGCGCTCCTGCCATGACGGAGCGCTTATTTTAACCCTTTTTAGAGTTTCTTTACGTAACGCTCATTTTGGCCGTGAAAGTGCAGCGCGAGGATGCGAACCTTCATTCAGTTTTCAAGTTATACCTTCATGATCACAGAATAAATTGGGCTCTCAGACTCTACGGCATATCCTCATCTAAATCGCATCACATTTATCCTCGTACTATCATAGGGCTCGTTCACATTCAAGTTGACGCCATTTGAAATGACCGAATTCGTCTCACACAGGTACTCTGACAAAGTTGTGCGATCAGGTTGTATCTTTGATCACGCTCCATTATTAGGATGCCTTCGGTTCAGCGTTCAATCGACCCCCGTTTGGTTCGGAACCAGCCAGAATGTTCCTGTGACCTCAAAGGTATGATAGTTCACACGTTGTACCTTGCACTACTGCACGGTTTACCTTGAATCGGAACGTGGTGCTCTCGAACACTCGAACACAGGCATGAATATGTCGCCTTGAAAGTCGATGATTCGATCCTACTCAGGGGATTGTGTATAAGAACGATCAACGAATATATTGTGCAGCATAGAAACATCAAAGCGCGTGGACGGACGACCGCAGCGGGAAGAGGGCAGGGCGACAAAACATAAACACGGACCAAGATCGTTCCCACTCTCTCGTCACATTATTTCAAACACTGCCGCTTCAACGCCCTTTGAACAATGATCTGATGTGGTCAGATGATCATCTCGTTCTCAGCGGCTACCCGCTAAATTTTCCATCCGATGTTTGTTCGAGTAGCAGCGCGCTAAACAACAGCTTTATCGCGCCCTCGTAGTCGCCTTGCTGTTTCCGAGAAGGACAAGCATTCGCGCCCGGGGAGAACATCAGCAGTTCATCTCCACGGCTGAATTGAGTCATGAGCATACTCGGACAGTGTACTTGCCGTCCACAGTATCCATGAGGTCGTGGACGCGCCCAATCGTATCATCCCACTCTCCGGTCTCAAACTGCCAGTGGATAATGCACTAAACGAGCCCACAGCTCCAGGAATGTAAGATCGAAATCGCAAATCCCTGCCTGGGATTCTCCTTGGCCAACATGCGAGCATCCCGCTGCATCTGTCATTGTCAACTTGAGGCTTGCCGTAATGCCTCCTGTGCTTGTCACTGCTTGACAGCGCCGATTCGTCCGGGATAACGCTGCAAAGGTTTGGGTTCAGTAACATACCTAGTGGTCCACGTTCATCACAGGATTTTATTTTTGCGGGGGGCGCCACACAGCATCGGGGGCATCACGATGGCATAGCGTCGGATCCACCATGAATCCCGGGCGCTTGCGTGATGGTGTTGATGCCATCACAAGCATTGGCTGGCACGGAACCAGACAGCGCCTGGTAGTTTCGCCAACCCTATGCATTTTCGGCAAGACATCATGCACTTTGAGCTCGTCCACCGTACTTTGTATGCTGAAATAGATGGTCACTCTGCTTCCTGCTGAGCTGCGAAGTAATGATAGGGAAATGCAGCGTAACACGAGCATCCTAGTAGTCAAGGCTTGTGTTCCAGTGTGAAGGCGACCAAAGGTCGGCCGGTCGTGCGTTTCGTCTTATAACCCCCCGAGAAGGCCCGTGGCCGGGGAGTCCAAACTCGTCAATTGCTGCATGCTTAGGAAGCGCTATCAGTGCATAGATTCACTAGCGGGAACTCGGACTCGGACTTGAAACAAGGCGGAAAGCCAGAGCATTTAGGGTCGGATATCCGTAACCCCCGGATTGCCTGTTCGAAATCTCAGCCGCTTTTGCAACAAAGCACAGCTGAAAGAGCTCGCCAGGTCGCGCGATGCATGTCGACGTCCAGCGACGCCAATCCCGACACATCGGTTTCCGTCTTTGAATCGGCTCGGTGAGAGGTCGACCACGGGGCGCTTGGGAGTGGGAGCGGGGGGGCAAAGAGGACGGGAAAAAGGAGCTGAGGGTGTGGATGTTGACGTTGACGCCGTGGAGCGGGTCCTGGGTGAGTTTTCTGTGTAAAGATATGTCTACGCGCGTGAGTGGTATGCGTTTAGAGACAGAATCTCCAAAGCCGCACGTACTTTATCATACAAGGTTTAAATGTCACTAGCCAGCGCTCGTCATTCGGATCTAGTACCTCTGCGTTGTCATGGGCGGCATAGCAATATAATGAAATGTACAAGCTCACCCTTGGAGATACATGGACGAAGGTACTACCGCAGTTGGTAGTCACCGCATCAACGACGGTCCAGCTCGAGAGGATAGTGGAGAAATCTACGCCAAAGCATACCATATGCAAACAGTGTGCGTCGCGCGATGTTGCGGACGAATCAAGTCACTGACGAAGCCGAGTATTAAAGGTACACCAGCCCCGAGGGACCAAGCTACATATCTATCATTGTTGTGCTGCGCTACTCCAAAAGTGGTGGATACGCCGTAGCAAATCGTCCTGAGCTGCGGATGCTCGGTGGGCCGCAAGTGAGCATACCACCAAAAACCCCAAGCCTCGAATCCCTATTCATGTTTGTCTGCCATCTCTGCGACCAAAAAGGAAATGTGTATGTCGGAGATCGTTTATTTTGAAAACAAAGACAGGGGGCTGATGGGAGGTGTCGTTCGACTACCCACT
Source organism: Boletus patriciae (assembly GCA_038093075.1). Lineage (NCBI taxonomy): Eukaryota > Fungi > Basidiomycota > Agaricomycetes > Boletales > Boletaceae > Boletus > Boletus patriciae. The sequence goes on from JBBPRK010000954.1 coordinate 8,616, forward strand.
ACCGGGAGGACACAGACTCTCGTCGCTCGCAGCTGGCGCATCCCCACAGGTACACTGTCCAGCTCGTCCCGAATGCGATCATGCGGGAATGCGAGCGACCATAGCCGAGCGAGTATTGGCGAGCGCATATAGGTTTTGCATCCTGGAGGGCCGTATCACAGGTCGTCGCGTTGCTGGGGCAGCTGCAACTCTTTGTGTTTTATGACGAGCGTGTGTTTGACGGTGTGACGTGGATGAGCGGCTGTGCAAATTTAGGGAAGCGGTGAGGCAGTACTCTGGTGAGCCCCGGCGGGAGGACGTGGTGCGGGTTGCTGCGCCGAAGTTACGATGATGATACTGAATGGCTGATCCAAGATCGTAGGGACTCTCCTGTTGTAGGCCTTGTGCCAGTGCAGTGCAGTGGTAGTGGAATCTATAGGCTCAACAAGTTGGATGTCGTGGGTGCTCTCCAATCGACGCAAACACACATGAAGTATTCCATGTACCCGTCGTTGTGGAGTACGTGTTCCTGTCAGAACGGATTGGTCGACGGGAGGGAGGAAAGACAAGGCGACTAACCTGTATACGATGGATCGTTCGACTTTCATGGACAATCCTGGTTTAAAAAGCTACGGGAAGGCATCCAAAAGAAGAGGGAAGGAACGCTTGCGTCGGCAATCCGGGATAGTGGGTGGCGGATGGAGTGGGGTATACCTCGCTGTACTCGGGCGAGTCGGTGTGCGCGAACGTGCACGGAGGTATTCGTAATTATATCTCTACTTTGCCGGAATATCTGGCGTACGTGGACACAAACAGACGGGAGATAGGATGACGGATGCGACCAATAACGGTGTTTACTTCTGGGGCTGGGCGGCGTGATAAGCATACGAGAGACGGGTTGGGGTATGCGTAGCTCGCGGAGGGGCCGGATCAACAATCACCCGTGGGCTTGAGCACCATGGGTCTGTGCCGACTCGGAGAGCGGATACAATGTCTGGCACACAAAGCAGGATGTATGCTATCTCGCCTGCCTGGACGTAGAGGGCGGTGAAAAGAGGACCAGATGTCGTGCGAGACGATTGGTCTCTTATCATGGATTCCATACAGTTGACCCACGATGAAGCGTAGCGCCTAGTGAAAGGGGTGACACGGTGCCGTGGTGGAGGAGCGATTCGTCGTGGGCGCCAAGAAGCACCAAAAACACGAGGCGATAGAGCATGTGCACTAGTCCACATTAGGGATGGCCAACGTGTACAAAAAGCAGGGAACCAGTGGCAGCTTGTTCTTCTTCGTTAAATTGACCCCCACCATTGCGCTGCTACATGTGTCGTTAGAAGATCATGTCGTCAACAATGACCAGTGCGTACTGACAAGCTCCAGCGCACGTTGATGTTGATCGGTGAACCCAGGAATTGAAATCAACGTCGGTAGCGGGGTGTACACAGTGACGTTCTCAGCGGATGGCGAGTATCTCTTGAGCGGCTCTGAAGAGGGCGTTCAAGTGTGGCGAGTGGAAGACGGCAAACAAATGGCAACACTGGAAGCGAAGTATGTGCAGTGTCTCGCTGTGTCCAACGATGGGAGATGGTCCGCAGCGGGGACTGGCTTGGGGAGCATGTTTGTGTGGGACGCAAAGACATTCGAAAAAGTCTTGTCCCACAGGGTGGATTACATCAGCGGACTCGATTTCTCGCCCGACTCGTCTCGTCTCATCTCTGCGTCGAGCAACACAGCCTCCATCTGGGATATCGCAACTGGCAAACGAGTACAAACACTCGACCACAGGGATTCGGTGACAGCAGCCAAGTATTCTCCACAAGGCGATCGGATCGCGACAGCCACCAAAGATTCCGTTCGAGTCTGGGACAGCAACGATGGCCGCTTGCTCAAGTACATCAAAGTAACAGTCATCCCGTGGCACAACACAGGTCTCCTCTGGTTCAACCACCACCTCCTTGTCATATCCGACAGTACAATCAAGCAATTCGAAGCATCCACAGGGTCATCAGTCTCGGAACGGCCAGTTCCCGATACCACCCCCTTCTCGTGCATCGCTCTACCAAAGCATGGGACATTCATCGCTTACTCGACACAGCGTACCGTCACATTCTGGGACACGGCGACACACACCCAGCTCGGTCTCATCCAACACCCTCAAGACATACGTTCAATTGCAGTCTCACCAGACGACCGGTTTCTCGCAAAAGCTGGAGAGTATGGGAAAATCACCGTTAATACTCTGCCCCGCATCACTGTAAGTATCCTGTCTCGTTAGATTATACTATTCATTTCCTTTCTCTCGTCTACTCCCTACATTCCAGGAACCAGACATTTACATCGACGACGCTGCGCTCCACTCTTGGAAGCACAATCAATTGGCGAACGCAGAAGCATTATTGGCCGCAGCAATCGACGAGGCTCGGAGTCCAATTCATCATGCACTCGCTAGTCGAGCTCTCGTCAGAGCACGGCTGCGGAAGTGGGACGCTGCCATTGCCGATGCTACAAAGGTGTCTGCTGCTCTGCTCTCCCACACGCTGTCACTAATTTACATCAAGTCCATCAAAATTCAGCCATCCGGGATTGGCTACATTGCAAAAAGCGTAGCCCTTGTCGGCAATGCGGAAAAGCACAAGGCATATCGAGCGTGCGACATCGCATTCGAGTGCTTCCATTCAACTCACGTTACATTTCTCCTTTTGATCAAGGTGTGTCCCATGCACTCGAGCTTGGTTGCCCTCATGTGCTCATGTTCCCTAGGCCATCATCGTGTTTATGGCCGGAGAGCATGACGACGCGATATCCCGCGTAGACGACCTCATCGATACGGTGCCGTTCGATTCGATATACTTCGTGGTTCAGGCACGTGCATAACGCGTGCTACACAACGAATATCACCGCTGACGTTTCTAACAGGCATATATGCATCTTCTCCTTGGAAACTTGCGAATGGAGAGTGGTGACTACAGGGGTGCAATACAATTGTTCGAGCGTGCACGGACCCAAACGCAACCCCATGCGAGTCGAGCACTCTCGGTGGTCTCACTGGTGAGCTTCCTAATGGCTATATTGCAATGTATCGAACACCTCGCAATCTTGGGCAGATATCTGGATGGAACTTTGACGATCTTGACATCACGCTTCGACAACGCCTTTGTGAAGCCCTGTATGCCGCCGGTCGCATCAAGGAGGCAGGCGAGTCCCTACTGAATATGGCAAATACCGTTGACTATATGGCCGGACCCATCGTTACCTGGGGTTCGGGTAAGTTATCTTACCCTGTTCCTCTGACATGCATTCGATATCTCGCCGTAGATTTCTTGCAACGATGCCTGTCCACCCCCGAAACCGGTGTTGATACAACGCTCCATTCACCATCCCCCATGCCGCTCTTAAGGGAATGGGCGAAAATAGAATTGACCGGCAGTTCATGGAGAGAAGCTTTGGTTGCTGCTCTCAATGTGAGTATCTCCTTTGTTCTGGTGCCCTTCGTCGGCTTGACACTCCGTTCGTCTGGAGTTTACAGCCACAAGATTCACGATTTACTGCGCTCTCTGCGACCATCTCGAAATGACCAATCGCATAACGGATGCAATCGAGTGTTTCGACCAAATGAACAGCGAGTTGGTGGGAGAGACAAACTCACATGGCGGGCAGGCAAAATGGGCTATAGGTGAGCGCTTGAGCAGTCAGGCATGCAGCATTTGTGTGATTGATCTCCTTCAGACCTCAAGCACCGTTGCGCCGAGAAGCTGGAACGCCTCGGAGATATCGCAGCGGAGGCCCAACAACACGATGAAGCCATTACTCAATATTCAACTGCACTGTCTCTCGATCCGGTCATCCCCCAAGATGTATTCATGAAGCGAAGCCAGGTATATATGGCGAAGGGTTCATGGGAAGATGCCATAAATGATACGAATGAGGTACGTCATTTCTGTCTTGCGCAGATCTCGTCTTATCGATGGCATGATCATTAGGTGATTAGGCTCGACCCGTCGTCTCCATGGGGCTACGAGAGGAGACACGCTGCTTTACACAGGGCAGGACGTTACGATGATGCCATAGGCGCGTTCAAGACGATGCTCTTGAAAATATCACAGTCACCTGATCCAGAAATTCGTCGTGAGTGCATCGATATCGTACCGATGTTTGTCTATTGATCTTGTCCCGTAGAGCACCCTCGTGAATATGTACATCCAGAACAAACGAAGGCGGCCATTCGCATAACCATTGAGAACGTCATTCGTGAATCCCCGATGGTGCTCCTTAACACCAACTCTGGTCGTCTCCTCGACAAGTCTGAGCAAGTATGCTCATTTGAATCCCAGCCAATCTTTCGGGAGTTGATCTCCTCCATGACTACACGCATTGATCATGCCCGCATTGAGCGCGAGGTTGCAGAGTACTACCGTTACGCCACGTTTTCGCACAAGTGGGAAGACAACGAACCACTGTTCGAGAACGTCATACGCATCGTGGTGTACGATCTCGAGGAGTCTCTCACTCATGACAAGCTGCAAATGTTCTGCAAGATCGTGCGGGAATCTGGGTTCCATTGGGCATGGAGCGATACATGTTGTATCAACAAAGCGGATCACTTTGTGCTCCAAGAGGCTTTGGTCTCGATGTTCAAGTGGTACGAGGGCTCCGCCCTGACGGTCGTGTTGCTCCGTGGTGTCCGGTTTCCGTCGAAGCGCGGTGATTTGGTGAGGAGCATTTGGAACACTCGGGCTTGGACATTCCAGGAATATCATGCTTCGAAAGTCGTCCGATTCTACACCGAAGACTGGAAGCCATATCTGAACCTTGATATTCCAAATCATAAGGAGTCGCCCGAGATCATCGCGGAAATGGAGGAGGTCACCGGTGTGTCGGCACAAGCCTTGATGGCGCTCCGACCGGGTTTGAATGATATACGCGAGAAGCTTCGTTTAGCTTCGACACGGCAGACGACACGGGTCGAGGACGCAGCTTACTCGTTGCTTGGAATATTCTCAATGTCCTTGGGGGTTGTGTACGGCGAGGGGGACAAGGCACTCGGGCGATTCTTGGCACAGCTACTCATGAGCTCGGGAGATACGAGTATCCTTGCATGGAATGGGCGATCTGGCAGCTTCAATAGCTGTCTCCCTGCCAATATCATTGTGTTTGACCAATTGCCGACAACACACATCCCGCCGGCCATCAAACGTGCCGAACTGATTGGGATCACCACCAGAATGCGGAGTTCTTCACTCAATTTTACCTTACTCATGAGGTTGTATGATCGACTCCACGAGCTCCCCGTACCGTTGTTCATAGGACAGCGGATGAAACTTCCATGCCTCAATTTCAAACTTGGCCCTTTATCGGCTTCTCGGGGCACATTCGGACGTGTTTTCCGCGCGCAAACAGCTGTCGGGGTCGTGGAGATCAAGACCGAGGAGGATCTCTCTCGATTCGGTTCTCTGTACCTTGTCCATCCTTGGATTGATTTTCTCCTCGACCGACAGCCCGTCGGAAGTATAATGGAGATGATACCCGAGGAGAACACAGACGACCAGTCTTCTTTCATTGGCGAATTGCCATTGATACCTGGCCCTTCCGGTATCGCATCGGCAGCCCCTCAAACAGGAGCAGCGCGGTTCGTTGCTCGCTTCCGGCGACCATTTAGTGGACGGACCACCGCATTTCCTACAGACGCAATGTCTCTCCGGCCCCCTTCATCAATATCGCAGGCGGACAAACAAATGCGAGCGCTCCAAGTCATCGCTCGACTGAGGCAACCATTCGGCGCGCTGCTACTCACACCGAACCTCCTCAACGTGGCCGCATATAGGAGGGTCGCTGCAGAGAGTCTGATCACTGTCCAGGTGGACGAGATCACGCCTACGATGCTAAATAAGCTGGCAGACAGCGTACGCACGCTGGATGTGCTGTAACAATTTGCTATCGGTACACGATACCCTTACCCCGTATTCGCTTTTCCCCCCGTCTCTTTTCCTTTGATCGTTACTCTGGAGTGCATTCGAGAACGTGCGTGCCCCGCTTGTTGGACCTTTCTCGCTGCCCTCTTGATAAACTCGTTGTAGTTGATATACGTTGTTCTATCTCTCTAGATTTATTTCTCGAATCCTTCTATCCATCTTCGGGGATCGATGGTCCACCGGTGATGTGTTGTAGTCTGTCGCTGGCCGCGACGGACAGGCAATAATACCAGGCGCATTTTTCTGGAATACGCTGTAGCCTTGGGTGATCGACGCTTTGTCTGATTGCATATCTTTGCCAACACGACATGCATCTGCATGGAGTCGTAGTAACTAGACCGAATTTCGACGAGCACCATACACCGAGGCTTTCGGGTTCCCACTCGATCCATGAGAGCGTATACTCTAAATGAAACTATCAGATGGAGCTCAACGTTTACTGACGTGCCCCACTTCCCCGCCAATCCCGTTCTCAGACCGCTAGCAATACGTACCTAGCTCGCAACGTCTTGGAAAGTGTTGTGTTGATCGGTACCATCATCTCTGCAGCGCAGCAGGCGAACACCGAGTTGATAATGATAGACAAGAAGCCTCCGATGTGCATCTTGAGCCACTCCTCCCAGACGGTTGGGACAAGAGACGGAAACCGAGTGGAAAGACACGGTCGAGGCTGTTTGCTTCAGGAAGTGTCAAGTTACCGATCCAAACGGGTGTTGAACGAAACGTTTCGCTCCGTTCAGGGTCTGGGTGATAGACCCACAAGCACAGGAGGTAGTATTCCCCGTGCCGACTCGCCACTGGAAAAAGGAGTTACAAGTTTGGCACGTTGAAAACACAGAACCTTCTCGTGGACGGGATACGCTCAAGCCTGAGATCGACACGTGCATGTGTCAGCGCGCGCTGTGCTGTCGTCAGACACCTCGCATAGATCAGGTTCCCCCTTTAGGGCATTCAAATACAACACGACGGAGCACGTTACAATTGACTATAGGAACATTGATCGCGAGCGTCTTGCCAGAGACGCGCAAGGTATTCACAATTCACCACACCCACACCGACTTGTACACGAGACGACGTTCGGGTCATGCTTGTCGATCGTAGCACCGAAACTCTGGCGAGCTCGGCACAGACGCGACTCCCTAAAGACGGTATCAGCCCTTCGTCTAGACACTCTGCGAGCACGGCACGAACCTTGAAAGTAGTGAAGACTATACACGGGAACGATCGTCAGCGTACAGGTCAGGATCAGAGAAAAGAAAACCATCTCGCAAGACGTACAGTTGCTCGGATCGTATTTCTGTTTGATTTCCTGCAACTTGTCGTACTTGTAACCAAAAAAGGCTTGCGACGAAAGAAGTCAAACACTGATGAAGTCGACGCGCACGAGCGGTACGTGGTCCTTACCTTGCTGCCAGTTAGTTTCCCAGGCACTTCCTTCGTTTTGGTAGCTGCTCGTCAACCCAAGATCATTCAACTTGCCCACTGCATTCTTTATGGCCTCCACCATGGAGACATACGTGCTCTGACTCGTTCCGAGAGTCCATGACCTGTCAACAGCATGCCCATCCAAACCGAAGAGATCCATTGGATAAAAAGACCTACCTAGGGTAAACCACGTGC
>JBBPRK010000955.1:0-16166 GCA_038093075.1 Boletus patriciae
AGGTGTTGTTGGAGCAGCAAGCAGCTTGCTGGGTGCATTGTGCACCACTGGCAAAACCGAGGGCGGTAATGGGGGTGCAGGTAACACCGGCAGCGAGCCCAATGCCACTGAGAACACTGCCAACGGCGCCAGTGTAGCTGTAGGTCTGCCCAGACTACGAACAACGGTTTCGTGAATCGTTCAAGGCGAAAGAAAGGGCAAGAGATATCTTACAACCCACTGATCCGTGTTGCAGCAAGACTGGCCCGAAACGTCGCACTCAGAGTCACGAGCCTCGACCGCGTTCGGTGCGGCGGCGGCGACTGCAACGAGGGCAGCGAGGGGAAGAAGGGTGAACAGACGAGAGAACATGTCTAGCAGTTGAGTGGGTTTTTGGAGAACTGAGGAGAGCTGAGGAGTTATTGACTGAAGACCAGTGACCTGGTTTCCCCCCCTTTTATACAGTAAAGGGTGCCCCATATAGGCTTATGTTCCTTCCAAACACTGGTGCCAACCGAGACCAAGTGCAACCTGAATAATTATGTCATGATAGTAGTAGTACGTAGTAGGGAAAAAACACGTCAGATGGTTCGTAAATCGAAGTTGGAGCTTACGACGACAGCCACGCTCTTCAAGTTCAGTGAACCGGGTAGTGCGCTAGGATACTAGGTTCTGAGCGATTTTGACATATACCCTCAGCCAGGAAATGCGGGAGGCGGCGGAACGACGTCTTCGATCCCTCGTATTCGGCCTTACTGCGTCGCATCTCGACTCGCCGGGCCTGCATCGATCCTTCCTCGCGCCAAGGCCCGCGCGTACACGTGCTGCTCGTGAGTTTTTTCACTCACGTTATTGTGCATTGAAAAGCCGCATGCATTTTTTTCCATCAAGACAAAAAATGACGTGTAGGCGAGAGGGAATGGAGTCGTGCCGTTTAAATCGAACTCAATCACCGGTTTATTCAATATCTGTTCGACGGTGGTTCAGTACAATCCACGGTAGAGATACTTGGAAAATTAATAGAAGGTGTTAAAAAATAGCACCACGATGCGCGAGCACCGTGCTCGCCCTTCGTCCGCGGGCGAGGAGACGATTTGAGTGACGACAGAGAGTTACGTACACAGTTCTTTGCGGCGGTCTCGAATCCACCCAATTGAGTTCAGCATTACACGCTTCCAAGTGATGCTGTCAATAATTCAGGGTACGGCTGCGTGGGAAACCTGTGTCTGGCGAAGCCCCTAGAACAACTCCCCCGTGTTCTTGATCACATACATGGCCCCCATTGAGCTTCCTCCCCCCGCTGATAATGTTGTCGTCCGGCCCCCACCTCCACAGGACCCTCCCACTATTGATGACCTGGCGAGGACAGTACGTTATTCAAGGCAGACCCAGCTAGCTTGGGGTATGTTATTTCGTCGGCTCATCAGTGAGTAAATCATCATATTAATGTCATATAGATATGGGGGTTGTGGACGACGAGTACATGGTCCAGATAGAGAGCTACCGGTTGAAGCTCTTCATAGAACACATCCGGGCACAGGGTTCGTGTCATGCATCTTACACTTCATTGTTTGTTGCTGAGCTCAGACTAGGTGGAGAATAGTGCTCGTGTCTGAGGAACGAGAAGGGAATTATGATCCAGTGAGTCGGGTGAATGACTGTAAGAAGTAGGAAAATTACAGGGTTTGATGTGTCGATGATTGTTGAGCATGTGTACTTAGTCATGGTTGTGTAGATAAAATGCAGAACTGTACCGGCACAGAAAAGGTAAGTATATGCCACTAGTGACTTGGACTTGTTTTGCGGAGATTCTTCAAGTTCCGAACCTGGAGACCTGCGCGTGGGGCACAATGCGATATATCCTCACGAGCTCGTACGTCCACGACATGTACGGCAATCCCATCCACCTTGCTCACACGGATAAAGTAATCCGTAGAGACAGAGTCAAGGGCTGCACCAGGAACACTGTTTCCGATGGGCCAGTCTGAGATCTTGTACTCCGGGTGGCTAAATTCATTGGGGGAGGCGAGTCTCAGGGTTGCTCACTGCCAGTGCTCGGATTTCCTGTCCTACACTCAGGAAGAGCGTGACTTCAATCACGAGTCTCAGACGACGGCTAGTAGTTGGCTTGATGGTAATCTCATTCACACCCGGGCCGTGCACGCACTAACTCGAGTCAACCCCAATCAATCTCAGCTTCAAGTTCTTTTCAGGGAAATTTAATTTGTTCCGATGGAGTCACAACGACTTCTCCGCATCGGAAGGTTTGAGGGAAGATCAATCAATCCAAAACAACTTGAAGGTAGGAACGGACTTTCCAGTGGGTCATACCCGATAACAGTATAAACAAGATGTGCACTGAAAATCACCGACGAGAAGTTGGCCCAGAACTTGAGGGGACAAAACAGCTTTTGCGTAGTTTACTCTATTTAGGGAAGAGTTGTGGATGGCAGATACTACACGGCCATAACGGTAGACACGTCTCACTCAAAACGCCGCACACGCAAGGGGACCGCGGTACCCTGCTCACCTGCTACTTTCGGCCTCGGTAAAATACCTCTCGCCATTTCGATCACCGTTTCGGGTCCATCTCGAAGTTCGAACACAAAGTTCTTTACGAGAATCGAAAGCACGATCTGTGTGGGTCAACGTGTAACCAAAACGGACACGACACCGATCTGACAGAGGTGGCCGTACCTTGAATTCGGCTATCGCGAATCCCTTCCCAAGACATGCCCTTGGGCCATCGTTGAATGTCAGCAGGTGTCGGTGCCCTTGGACCTCCTTCGCCCCGGCCGGAATACCGCCATCCACGATCCAGCGTTCGGGCTTGAACTCCTTGGCATCGGGACCCCAGAGTGCCGTCGAGCGATTCATGGATGGTATTGAAACAGACAAATAGGTCCCCTTTGCGACCGAGATGTGGTCAACGAGTTTGCCAGATCGGGTGCGCACGGGATTGCTCAATGGGATCACGTCGTCCTGTGCAGCCTGTCTCCAATGGGTTAAACATTGTAGGAACTTTCGGTCGTCTGTACTTGCCATGCGTGAAAAATCAGGGAGGGGAGCATGCATACGGAGCGTTTCGTGTACCACAGCATCAAGGTACGGGAGATTGTTGGGAAGCTGATCATAAGTTGGGTCAGGCCCAAACTCGAGAAGCTCCGCTCGTAGTTTGGATTGGATATCCGGGTTTATTGAGAGTTCGATCAGTGCCCACTGAATGGCCAAATTTTACCCTTGATATCAGTGATATATCACTTTGTTATAGTGCGCCTTCATACCGTCAAACTGACTAAGGCAGTGTCGAAAAACCGTAAGCCTAGTTCGATCCAGAAAATTAATCGGCGTACTCGATGTGGTCTCATAGCCAGCAAGAAGCAAAACTTTGGCCTAGGTGAAAGCGATCATCGAGATATCACTCAACATAACATTTCAATCCATACCTGTGCCGTCACCTCCTCACGCGTCAAATGGAGCTGGCCGCCTTGGTTTTCAGCTCTAACTAGATGAGCCAAGTCAATCGCCAAACATCGGAGGTATGCACTGGCAAACATACTTAGAAGACCAAGGATAGATGTCTCTTCCCTCTCTCCCAAGGTACCCGCCTCTTTCTCTTTCCTCGATTTCGTGAGCAACACATTTGAAATATCGCCCATCGTGTCATTCAGCCTCTGAATGAGCTTCGAGTGTGGTGTTGGGAGTCTTAACAGCCATGGGAGTGCCTGAGCGAGCACAACGAGGGACATATTAAGGGTGTTGCCTCCATTGGCACCGCTGAGGACATCGAAGACTTCCGTCACCGAGGTTGGTTTACCATCCAGTGAGCCAAAATTGTGAGAGAACCCGGCTGTACCGATCGTGTCAAGACTAGTCAAATCTGGTCAGATGCTGTGACGATCAAGCCAGAAACACTTTCATACGAGATATGATTCATCCTAGGTTTCATGTTAGGTCTGTCTATCATGAAACATCGATCACATACCAATTTTGGACTTCAATTATCGCACTACCACCGCCGTTTGACTCGATCAAGGAATCCCAAATACCTTTAGCCTAAGCTTATTCCAAAACAAATTATTAATACTTGAGAGATCGGACACGAACCTTGTAAGCCGAATCATAGAACACTGAAGATAAATCACGAATCGCAGCGTTACTGAAAGCCGGAGTCAAAGTTTTCCTCTGTCTGTATTCAGGGTAATCAGGTCTTCTCAGAACGGGTACTCCGTGCCAAGAGAATACAAGGAAGTACTGACCTACGTTGACTCTCTCCCTTTGCGGATAATATGCTGCCCTTGCCTACCTGTGGAACCCTGATCAGCGCACCCCACAATCATCAGCTCTTTCTCAAATCTCTGCTTACAACGTTCTCCGTGGCGATCTTTCCGAAATGTGTCAATACGTACGTCGATGACTCACCCCCATATATGTGCGCTATGGCTTTTGGGTCGCAGAGGACGATCCTTCTTCCCCCAAGTGCCAACGGGGCCTCATACACCCCGCCATATTCTTCCACCCATTTCTCGTACACCGCGCCCGAGTCAGGAGACATGAGAAGCGCTTTATCGACGCCCCACACGAAAGAGGGATTGGGTGGTCCCCGGAGAGCAGTCGTTTTCAGTCGGCGGCGGGTGACTTGGGCGATTTTGAGAACGGCGTAAAAGGCGCCAAGCGCATAGGCGACGTCAACAAAACGCAGGCGATGCATCGCAGCAAGGTTGTGTACGAGCAACGCTTGCAAAGATTCGAGAGAGATTACGTTTCTCATCATTCTGGGGGTGCGGTGTGGGGACACGGTCCAAAGTAGACAATGCGACCGGCGCAGTGACGAGTCTTGGCACGGTGTGGATAGAGTGCAGCAGACTCCGGTGTCCTGAGAGCAGGTAATTTCGATCCCAGTCACTGTTCCCAAGACTGAATATATATATTCCGAGCCCTCCCATTGCTGCGCAACAAGTTGCGCGTCGCGAAGGGGAAAATACCATACCAAAAAAACTGCCAAGATCGATCGCTGATGGACCTAGGGATTGTGATAAAACACGTGGATGTCAAGCTGTTTTCGGGGGATACGTGGCAAATGATCCCGCGAGAGAGCGTGGAGAGGCCACAATCTTGGCGTCGGAACACGCTGGTGAGCCCGGATCTGTAACTCGTCGAGACAAGCCGAGCACATGTAATCAAGCAAGTTGATTCTTGAACCCAGGTGTCCGTGTGACCGTGACAAATTGCCACTGACAATGCGAAGACGATGCGGATGGTTCAGCGCCGTAGACCAGCGTAGACATCGTGAAAAGCAACGTCGTTTGTCTGTACGGTAAGTAGTGTTTTTGCATGCTCGCTGGTGAGTCGTCAGGACAACGGGTGTAGCCATTGAGAATACTTGTCTCAGATTCGGCAGTTCGCTGTGCCCTAAATTGGTATTCAGCAACCTTCTCATATCCCCACGCAACAGCAACGTCTCCCAACGTCTCCCCTTGACGATGTCCTCGACTTTGAATTACGCATTTGCATTATTATTCTTGTCTGGGTGGGGTATGCGCGATTACAATACAATACAGCAAGAAATAAAACTTTGGGAATCCACGCAACTCTCCTATCCAGTAAAGGTACCCGACTCAGAGATCCTTCTTCACTTAGAATCTTCGGACGCGGTATAATACCCTGGTTTTGGTTAGGCGCGGTCATCAACGTATCGTTCTCTACAACCACGAACGACCAGAACATACCTTGAGTAGGGTGATGGCGAATCCTTTCCCCACATCCTTGTGCCCCTGAATCTCCTTCGCCTGCCGTGGGATGTCGTCTTCACGAATCGATCATGATAGTTTGAATTTGTTTTGCATTGCCTTGGAGCCGTTGATAGGAGCCGTGGAGGCCGTGGCGACTGTACTACGAGGAATTGGGAGGTGGGTAACCGGGGTTGGATTGAAGTGGCGTGGTGACGGGATTACCTAGGGGAATTATGTCGTTCTCTGTGGCCTACTCATGGGGATGAGGTGGAGGTTTATACCTGGTGGGAATCAGCAGAACCATACGTGTGGTCAGAGTAGGACACAGGAACGCAGTGTTTCATGCAGTTACCGCACCGAGGCAACGAAGTCCATCTGTCAGTTGTTCCCCGTGTCGGATCTCCGACAATCTGGGAACGCTCCTCGCGAAGTTTGTGTTGAACGTCTTGATCCCTGCATAGTTCGATGAGTACCCACTGCAGATAAGGATATCGGAATTTGAGGAAGAGGACAATCGGGAAAGGCTATTGTATGCGTACGGTCAGGACAGCTGGGGGTGCGCTCAGGCAGGAACAGATGGGCAAGGACCGGTACTTACTTGCTGTTGTGTCGTGGCCAGCGAAAAGGAGCATCTTCATCTATATCGGGATGTCGCTTGTTTATTCCTCTGTTTTAATCTACGCGACAACCTCTTCTGGTTGTCATATAAAGCCCCGAAGCAGTGCTCTCCGCCTTGACTACTACACTCGGTCATTTGAATCACAAAGCTATCATCCAAAATACTCACTCAAAAGGCCGATGATGGACTCGTCTTGCTCCGCCTCTACTAAGCCCTCTCCCTTCTCCTTCTTTGTCTTTGGGAGCAGCTGCGCAGAGATTGTATTCACACCATCGTTCGGCACCTTTGACAACTTTGCTCGGGGATAATTTTAAGATCGCAGGGAACAGAGGTGCAAGAAGGAGAAGGTATTCGAAGGTGGGGTGGTGGTTCCGTTGCTTCAAAAGCGGTGGCGATGACGAATATTTTCCCTTTAAGAGAGGCGAAGTCGTCTGAGAACCCTGCGATGCCGATCGTATCGAGAATCCAGGTCGGTATCAGACTCAAACGTCTTTGCCGTATGTACGTTATTGGTTGGAGTCTGCATCAAAAGCTGAATGTCACGTTCCATTCCTGAACTTCGACGGCTGTGTCATCGGAACACTCCCGAAGAAGCCCGCTCCAAATAACCCTTGTCTGCGTTCATGCGTTTTCAACGTGGTTGAGAATGAATATGACAAGAAGCCTACCTCTTAGTACGCAGAGCCGTGGAACATCGGCAATAGCTGCAATGCTAAATGTGGGGATCAGAGACTTTCGTAGACACGCAAACAGTTACGATTAAGGTTCCGAAGCGCACCGACAGAGCATAAAAACCGTTTCTGTACGTCTCCATGTGTCGTCTACGAGTTGTCCTTCCCAACCTATCGCAGAATGGTGAAAAGACAGCCTATCAATGGGGGTTTAAACGAAGCACACCACATTGTCTGACAGAAGCTTCGGAAGTGGCGTCAGTATGTATGTTGTGGTCTTCGTAGCGTAAACATGAGCAATCGCTTTCGGAACACACACCGACGGAACTTGGCACGCCCCATATCCCATCCTTCATGGATATCTGGGCCATCAGGGGTTGAGAAGGTTAAAGAAGAATTCGGGAAAGCCCAGTACAACACTCTTTAGAGGAGGCTCATTGGGACGTGGGCGCGACGATTGGGATGGGTGGTATGGGCCAGACGGATGAGCGTCCACATGAAGAAAGAGACTACGACCACAAAACCGCAGAAAGTGACCAATCCTCACGCTCGACTCGAGTGTCGGACCGGTGACATGAACAAAGGTTGCAGCGACTTACAGACCTGTAGTGAAGTCGTTCGCTGGAATCCCTGAGTAACTCAATCTGATTGGTGGTTATGTAGGAACTCAGTCTGGACTCTGGCCACCGTGTTGACTCGGACGCGGTCACCCATGTTCCCACGGTTCAGGCGCTGGTGACCTCGCGAGGCCACCCATATATTCACCTTCGAACAGAACGGAACGAACGGACGACGACGCCACAGCACGAGGGGCGCCCGTCCGTCCGCTCTCTCCATCCGGTCCCATGACCATGACCACGACCACCACGACCACCACTGACGCCGTGACGACGATGGCACTCGAGACGGTCGGCGGTCGAGGTGCCGTACGTCGAATGATCTGTGGGAGGCACGTAAAATAAAGGAAAAGCCACTGACGTTCACGCGCTCGCATCGCGAGGAGCTCGTCCGGATGGTCGAGCGACCGGCCGAAAAGTATTGAACCACCAAATCGCTCATCGACCAAATCGAATTCGACCCATTTTCGTTTGCTCCAGATGCTTTATACTTAAATGTAGACCAGCTGAAAGGCCCGTACAGGAACTATGCCAGCTTCACCCGTTTCATCTAGCAGACATCGCCATATTTATACCTCGCCGCAGGTGAAAGGAGACGTCTTCAAAGTCCTCGTCCTGCTCAACATCCGCGAACACGATCGCTGTCCCGCCAGCGTCGCGGCCGGATGACGACAAGCCGAAACCGGTGTCGATTCCGCCCCCACCTCCACTCTGAACACCACGCGCGTACATCTTCCGGATGCTCACGATGAATCGAGGCACTAGAGTGAACATGGGCACATATCCCAGCAAGAACAACAGTATCCCCTGCCATCCACCCGTTGGAAGCTTTCCTGAGACGCCCAATACGTTGATGAGACTAAACACAAGGATGCTGTGACACATCAGCTGGGTCGGTGATTGCTTTGGCAGTGGAATATGTGGAGGGAAGGAGATGGGGACATACACAAGGAAGTAGAGGATGCCCTGGCTGACGAGAAAGTTCATGTATCGATTGAGTTGCCACTGCTTTGTCGCGCGGTACATTTGAAGTGACTGCTTCACGAATTGGACGAGCGCGAGCACGCAGATCGCTACGCCATGCGTCATTTGCACAATGGTGGCCACTTGCGTCCAAATGGGTGTGGTGGGTTCCACTTCGCAAAACGAAATGTGCAGTATTTGGACGGTGGTCGCTTTGTGGTGGCCAGCGAGTGGCATGGCACCGGACAGCTGGTTAGTCTAGTTACCATTGATTCAGCCAGCATCTACATACCCGACACGTTCTTCGGGTCGCTGTTGACGGCAACAGCGAGGATGGTGGAGATGATCTCCATGACAAACAACGTAAGGAGAGCGCCGAGGATTAACCTCGATCGATGATACATTGCCCATACGCGGAGCATCATCGTGACTGCAACCACCGTCAGAGTACCTTTTTTTCTGAGAGTGAACTACACGACTCACAATCGGCTGCACCAAAAGAGAAAGAGAATATCCAATTATTGATGATAACGATTATTCGACCTTGGAATTATCCGTGAATAGCATAGACAGGGAAAGCTTTGGGTGAGTGTGCTCACAACTATTAGTAGACATCAGTAGGTTGGGAAGCCCGACAGAGGGTAGGACGAATACGTACGTCTATGGTGCGCACTTCGGTGAGCTTATTAGTCATCGGGGCCTGAGGAAACATACATTTGCAGGGCCAGGTAGGAAGCTACTTCTTACTTGGGGCGGGGTCACAGCCCGATCATCGTCACGTTTAAGTGCCAAACATACCGAGGGAAGTAATTCTGATGAATCGGTTGGAGTTAGCATTCAGTATGTGTTTACAACAACCACACACTCACACGAGAACGCAGAGGCCGAAATAACGAACCTATAACAAGGCTGAGAGGCTGCTGCGGGTCGCGAAAAGAAGTTCGATACACACGAGAACGAATAGCGTCGACACCCAGGTCCAGGGTTTAGTCTGTGGTCCTATCAGGAACATGTAGCCTTGACAAATGGTTGTCTGCCGAGTCCCGACCCAGATGTATTCTATCTACACAGGTTATCAGTGAGGCAAACCTTGTGTGTAATGGTGGGGAGTTATACCTCATTCGAAAATGTAAGGACTGGCGATGTAGGGTTATACTAGTACATCGTGTTGGAACAGAACCCATGACTCACCACAATCGTATCCGACGGCAGTAAGGACAGAAACTGTGGTGAGGTTGTGACATTGATCTCCCATGGGTGAGAATGAGCATACGAATTGCGTAGTCGTTCTGGTGAAGGCTAGTCAGCGCAGACTGTAGCCCAGAAGCCATGGTCTCGACGGTATGCTGAGACAATCGCAAGTGGTGCGGACGGGAAGGAGTGTTACTCCACCTTTCGAAAGGGCAAACTGCGCCTGTGCTTACATATAAAAGTGGGGAGCTTATCTTTTATTATTCCCATGCCGTACAACATCAGCGTGGCAATGGGCTTGGCTTGTGACTATCTCGCTCGTTTTTGCTTCGAATGGGCTCATTCAAGTTGGTGGTACTCTAAAATATGCCATGGAAATGATATATGTGTGTGGACAATGGAAGCGTTGGGTAGAATTCTCGATGTTGCGAAATTGACGAGCCACCTGCACTGAGGAAGTTGCCGGCTTGTACAGCATAGTATGGTGAGATAGATGGTTGCGAGTGATGATGCAGATGATCATGAAGTCAGCTCCGCGCATGCAGGTCACGGTTCGATGCACGGGATGTGATCAAGGACATCAGTGCGCCTCGTCATATGCGCTCATTTCCGAGTCGGATCCCGCTCTATTGCGGCAGACACGGAACCGGTCAGCATCGTTTGTAGACCCTCAAATCAGGGCACGTGCCAGGCTCCTATCCACCGACGCTTCGAGTGTGAGGGCGACATGCTAGGGCTAGTGGAAAATTCCGAGTGGCTATACATGATTAAAACCCAGCCTAACTTTAATATCCCTCACACTCTCAGCGACGGCTGGAAGATAACATTTGTAAACAACGTGTGCCACAGGTGGCTGTACGTGCGGGATACGAAAGAAATCAAGTAGAACGAGTTTAGGGTTTATTTTTCCAGTAGTAAAACTCGCATTGGTCCGTCCGGTTAAGGAACTCCATCCAGTGTTCTTTTCCGTCACCCACGTTCATACGATGGTGCTGTCAACTCCTAATCAAGAACTGTCTCAGAGGGGCCCCACATTATCAGAAATCCGACAATGTACACAGCAAGTCTTCGGCATAAGACCATGTCTTTGGCAGCTCAAAGTTACAGAAGCCCTGCTCATGGGGGACAAAGACATCCTGTGTATGGCGGGCACCGGGATGGGCAAGACCCTTGGGTTCTGGATGCCCCTCCTGTTTCGTCCTAGCAGTATCCAGATTGTGGTTATCCCCCTGAACATGCTCGGTAGGCAGAATGCAGCTTCACTTGCAAAAGCAGGGATATGAGCCATAGCCATCAATTCCGAGACAGCGACACCTGCTAACTTCGCAGTAAGTCTTACACATCAAACAGGGGAATCTTAGTGATTGAACTTGAACCTAGGCCATTCAAGCGTTCCAGTATCGAGCTGTAGCAGTCAGCCCTGAGCAGATCATGAAGCCCGGGGGAACATTCAAGAAACTGCTCAAGGATCCCCTATTTACGTCTTGAGTGGTCAGTATTGTCATTGACGAGGCACATTGTCTTACCGAATGGGGAGAATTCCGCCCGGAATATATGGAACTTGGCTGACTTCGATATACCTTGCCGTCTGGTGTACCACTGATGATCACCTCGGCCACACTCACTGCAGTCACACTATCAAATGTGCTGCGTCTTCTCCATATGCACCTGGACAAAATGGTCGTCATATGCCGTTCAAGTGACCGCCCGAACATCAAAATTGGGGTAAAAAAAATCAAGTACGCACTTAATAGCTATGCAGATCTCGCGTTCTTGATTCCTGAGGGTTTGGAGCCTCATGACCCCCGTCCACCAAAATTCTTGATATTCTTCGATAACATCCAAGATTCCATCAATGCCACCCACTATCTTCGTAAACGTCTCCCACCCGAGTCAAGAGACAGGATTAAATGGTTCAACTCCGACATGACAACGACTTACAAAGAGACAGAACTCGAAAATCTTGTGTCAGGCGAGACGTGGGGGCTCTGTACAACTGATTCGTTTGGAATGGTAAGTAGTACTAGTATTGTATTTGCGAGTGAGATCAATTACTTACCACACGCCAGTGCAGGGAATGGATGTGGCAGACATTCTGCTAATTATTCAGTGGCGGGCAACGTGCAAATTGGCCACACTCTGGCAGCGGTTTGGACGTGCCGTACGTGACCAGAATCTGGCTGGCACTGCACTGCTTTTTGCCGAGAAGGATTACTTTGATGATGAATGGGTGGCAAAAGAAGCTAGGAGAACACAAAGGGAGAGGACTCGGAAACGAAAGGCAAAGGATGCTGGGTTACCTGCATCCTCACGTCCTGCAAAACGAGGCGGCTGCAGTTCTTTGAGTGAACGTGCGGAGATATCAGCCAATGACATATCCGCGCAGTGTGTTCCTTCCTATGATGGTGGGAACGCGGACGAAGTGGGCTCATCTGATGAAGAATCAGATCATGCTGAGTCCCCTGGTCCTGCCGTTCGGTCCATCACGCTTCCTGAAAACGAGAACTTACCTCAGGTGGATGCTCCCAGTACTGTGGGAGTGGAGGAACTACTGGATGCGATGAAAAACACTAGGCTGATGACAAAGCAAGATGTCCGTTCTCGAAAGCAGCGAAAGAGGGAGTTGGACCCAGGCATTGACTATCTAATCAATGCTGAGAATCGTGCGGGAGTAATGTGTAGAAGGAAGGTCTTTGACGTTTGCTTCGAGAATAGCGCAGCCAGTGGGAATTTACCTTTTGTGGTTTGAATGGCTTGCTGATTCTCACTGCTCAGACTCTGACCACCTCGAGTGCAACACAGATAACGAGCACGGCTGTGCTTGTTGTCATCTCGTGCAGCCAGTGATCTGCTGCGACATTCATCACCCAAACGACTTCTCGCCTTACACTTTGAACTTCCCCAAACCACCTGCCAATCCAACACGTTCACGCCTCCAACCGTATACGAGGGGGAAGCAGGACCTCATGCTACTGGATGCACTGGACGACTGGCGCGAGGTGAAAACCATTACCGTTTATGGCTGGGCCAGGCTCAACAGCTTTGGGCCATCTCTTATCATGCCAAATGCAACAGTTGATTGCATCGTGGACGCTGCACACCACCACAAGATCCGCACTATCCAAGAGCTCAAAAAAGAAACAGGCTGGACCGATGCCGATCAGTTTGGCGCAGAAGTAATTTCCATCATCGAAAAACACGCAGCACCTCCTTCTTTACCATTCGCCTCGACACCTCTTCGACCAAGCACTACTGCCCTGAATACTGCCCAGCCATCACCGTCACACCTCCAGGTTCCCGCTCCGAGTTCTGGTGCTTCAAAGCGCCAGAACAAATGTAGCGCTTGCGGTGAAGAAGGTCACAATGGTAAGTCATCTAGTTGTCAGTTTGATGAAGGGATACCGTGACTAATGCATGGCACAGCACGCAACCGTTCTTGCACAAAGCATCCCTCTCATAGCATTGCACCAGAAAAAGAGAATGTAAGACATTCCAAGGGACAGATGGCGATAACCGATTGATCACGCTACTACACTAGTTCTACTACAACATCTTCCATACTAGCTCTTCCACCATCTTCATTCCTGTCCAAAGCTTCATCTACTACGTCTCCACATGCTGCTTTCTCCATCATCTCACGTCCTTTATTCATCAGATCTTGTACCTCGTACCGACTTTTTCTACCTGGTGACACTGTGTGGGGGGAGTTTGTTGCTAGCCGATCACATAGTGCCTTGAAAGTCTTCATCATGTCAGGATCACCGTGTCGTGCTGTGCGATGGGTACTGTCGAAGTTCTTTTGCATCAACACTTGGACGTTACGATACACCTGCACGAGCGGTGACTCGAGGAGGATGCAGTCAACAGTGCGGTTAGATCCTTTGCCACCATTCTTGACCTAGGGAGTCATTCTAGCTAGCCACATGGATGGTGTGTGAAATCCCACTCACCTTCGTAAACAGATTATTCAACTCAACGCACCAGTCCACAGCTCTCCATTTCATTGGTTTTCCGGTCGGATTCATGAGAATATGGTAACGGATTGCCCGCCTAATATGGTAACGGATTGCCCGCCTAATATTGATATCATTTAGCTCCAAGTTATCACGGTTATCAATGCCAGTGGATCACGGCAGCACGAGACTTACTTAAGGCCTGGTGGGTATTCAAAGTGGACATTGAGGAGGAAGCTCATCATATGTGTTGCATACTTATGCTTTCCAATTGCTTTCAGGATCGGAATCCATTCCACGATGCACATTTCAACACGGCCAATGTCGCCACAATTCATCGCGTACGACAGTTCTTCGTAGAGTAAGAAATATTTGTTTAATAGGAGGGCGTTTTCAAATTGCGAGTCACGCTCTTTTTCAGGTTGACGACGCATGCGGTACAGGTGGTGGGTGCCAGTGGCAAGGTAATTCTGTGCAAGCTCTTTGGCTAGTGATTTCAGGTCATCTAGTGACGGTTCGGAAGCTGCGAAGGCTTCCAGGTCAGTAAATCCGGTAAGGTGCACTCTCCAGCAGTCCAGCCGTCGACAGATACCGGCATGACCAATTAATTGGTGCATACGGCGAAAACCAGGGTTGGAGCAATAGATACCAGTCTCCTTTGGTCGAAGGTGAGCGACATCGTGCATGAGGCTCGTTTCATCCTCCCTCGCTGCTAACGGATGTAAAAAGCATCTCCAGATAGCGTCTGCACATGCCATCTTAAAGTGGAACAAGCCAGGGATGAAAAGAACGTGCTGAAACCGGCTCCAAGGTGCCAATTCCATTGAACGCCGCAGCTGAGCCAACTGGAGCCGCTCGCCCGTACCAAGATCACCGTGTACTAAAACCACGTATTCCGAGATATCCGGTGAGTCAAATTCACTTGATGGCACAGCAGAGGGATCACGGATTCCCCCCTGTGCAAGGAGATCATCAACAGCTCGAATATTGCCACTGATGGTCGAGTTGTTGATATCCATAGCTCGTGCTGCGATGATTGGCGTTTTGACCAATGGTATCTTTTCTATTGATCCAGGTTCGGGGATCATTGGCTTGAACTGTCGGAAATATTCTGGGCCGTACGTGCAGAGGTCTTCAAGGAATTTCCACGAAATGAATTGGGCTTGGCAGGTATGGTGTGGTGAGTCTCCGGGCTCTGGATGGATGTTTACCAAGTCTTTCCAAGTCCATTTGGGAGGTAGGTTGTGCTCCTTGACCTGTGGGTTCAGTGCTGACTGATGCCACAGGTCTTCGGAGCACTTCAAGTCATCCGCCGTAATCCCGTGTGACAGGGGGAATAGTAGACCCGACGTAAGATGTTTTAGTGAGTTGTTTGATTTCTCGGCGGTCGGAACTTGAGACTTCAGGTCGATATCAAAGTTATCGTATGCATATGCTGCGAGAAGGGATTGACCAAGTCTTTGCAGGGTGTTTTGGGACTCGGTTGACAACGACCGGATCGCCGCATTGATCACGTCGGTGGATATTGAGATTCCCATGCGTGTGAGCACATCAACGACTTTTTGAGGTGCGTGAGCTGACTGTAGGAAGATCCCGAGTATACTTTGCAGTGCATTGCATTTCCGGTTCATGCTTTGCATGAGGATACTGAAAATAACTGTTTTTTTCTGATCTCTATCAATACGTGCGTACGACTCGGAGACATGGGATTGCACACTAACGATCATTCTGATGGCAGCAAGGCGCCTGACATGCGAATCTCTCATAGGTAACTTAGGACCGCCTTCCGCTGTCAGTCCCTCAATGAAGCCCTCGAGATCAATCTCGTCGACCTCGTCCCAATAGCTGGCCTCGGTGATCTCTTCATTCGTAACCGCATCTTGCTCGGGTTCCTTCAATTTTGCATCCTCAAGCCAACTCGACCTCTCGACTCCATCAAGCAGAGCTCCTAGCAAGTACCAAAGCCCTGGAGCACGCCTCTCCATATCTCGAGCCATATCCTCGATGTCAAAATCCTCGAGCTGCTTTGTAGTCGCATTCGATGCTCCGAAATGCCAGCCGCTTTCTTCGGACACGACATCTCGAAGCTCCCTGAGGTAAGAGTCCTTTATAAATTCGGCGGAATGTTGCAATGACTTGTTATTTTTTGAGGGATGCATCAGGAATGCACTAAGGATGTCTGGCGAGTGTAAAAGAAGATCCTTGACGACAGGATGGTTGTCATACTGCCGGTGGGTGAGTACTGATAGGAAGAACTGTGAGGCTGTGATCTGACAGCTTTCCAATGCTTCGAATACGGCCGTTGATTGTTCCATAGGTGTGCGTTTCATTTCACAGACGCCGGATGGAGTTCCTTAACCGGACGGACCAATGCGAGTTTTACTACTGGAAAAATAAACCCTAAACTCGTTCTACTTGATTTCTTTCGTATCCCGCACGTA
>JBBPRK010000956.1:0-16163 GCA_038093075.1 Boletus patriciae
TTAGTGTTCCTGTTCCACTCTACGTACCTCGCCTTAAACTTTGAGCTCTTCGCTCGTCCTCTCATATGCTTCGTCCCCGCTGAAAGGCAAAGCCGGATCGCAGGCTTAAGCGAAATCCGCATTCACGCGCGTTATAATAGTGACTGGTAGATAACCAGGCAAATTATCGTTGTGTCGCTTGCGATACGCAGCTAGTCCGGCTGATACAACAAGGATAAAGTTGTTCTCCCCATAGTGCACAAGGGGCGTATTAGTGGAGCGTGAGGCCACTACGTAGAACGAATCGATAACGTTCGCTGTTCGCGTGATCACAGCTATTGTCACGTCGCTAGTACCTGCGTTAAACGGTTGTGCTGCCAATTAAGCAAAGGCAGATAATCCCTATCCCGACTCGCCCCTCAACACCTTCGGGGTTCTATCGACGTTGAGCTCGTGACTTGACATTCCCATTCCCGCTTTCGATCTTGAGATCTTAGAAGTCGTATTTTACGAGGACTTTGATTGCTCGGATTTTGCGCAATGTCCTTCCCCAACATGTCTGATATGGCGGCCGCCCTACCTACTACTTCACAATGGACGCGGACTCCCACGCCAGTTGGACCACAACCCCAACCTACCAACCTAGAGGAATTCGTTGAAGCCTATTCCCGCTGGCAACATACGTATGCCATAAACCCAGCAATAGCCGGATCTCCTCCCGATATGCCAATGATGCCTATCCAACATCCATCTCCTCGATCGACGGCGCAATTCGCGATCCCTAGATCAACCCCTACTCCCTCTTCGGGATCCTCGTCACCTTCCCGATACACGCCAACCCCTCCTACCGTTCGTATCCCAACGTCACCACTACGGAGACAAAGGACCACTCTCATTCAACCGACCAGACCTCCGACTACTCCTGCACCTATTAGTGCAATTGCGCAACAAGTACCAATTCCTAGTACAAATAGGAAAATCGGGAAATCGATTGCTGCAAAACCAGAGATGTTCGATGGATCTAAAGAGAAGTTTCTCCAATGGTGGAGGACAATGGTATTTTACCTTATGGGATTCGAAACTGAACCAAACGACGTGCAACAGATCATGATTGTACTCTCCTATATGAGAGGAGATAACGCTGCCGGACGGTTCGCCGACCTGTATGCACAAGAACAGAGGCTCGGACATCAATCGTTCGAGAAGTTCGCAGAGTCATTGGAAGAAACCTTCCTACCTAAGGAGATGAAACGAGAGGCAGAACGGAAGTTGATGGCCCTTAAACAAGGCCAGAAAGACACCGTCTCTGACTTCTTCGTAAGGATGAAACATCTCACCATCGAAGCCGGCTATGATACCACGGCCCAAGCACGACTCCTAATACGCATTACGCGAGACGGAGTTCGTAACGAAATCGTTGAATATGTCGAAAGGTCGAACCCGAACCTATTCGAATCGGAAAGCCTCACAAAGTGGGAAAAGGCACTTACGCGAGCAGAAGTGATCCTCACCGAAATAGTGGATCGAAAAAGACGTGGGGGCAATCAAGCCTTCACACGTAACTGGTTTGGCAATCGACAAGCCGACAAGACACCCACGACGTCTACATCAAACGTCGCCCAACCCGCACCAAAGGCCCCGGAAATCCATCCGAACCAAGTCGGAACCTTTGGCGCACAAGGCGGTGTCCCTATGGACATTAGCAAGGCAAGGGCTGAAGGAAAGTGTTTCCGTTGCGGAGACCCTTGGCCATGCGCAAAACACTTCAAACCGCGTGCTCGACAAATCCGAAGCTTCCAGTACAGAGGAGTTAACATCGAGTACACAACGGCAGAGGAGTTGGAAGCGGCTATTACGAAAGCCGAGAAGGATTTTCCAAAAGGACAGTAGTTAGTCAGTCGTCTACCTGTCCTACCTTTAAGTCATTGCACAATAAATATTCTGTGTTAAGCATTGATGAGACTGAATCTGAGAATTCACCGATTGAGGCTGCTGTGCGCCCACGACAAATTCTCCAACGACCACAGGCTGAGGCTGCAGAGCGCCCGCCTCAGAAGGGGAGGAGTGTGGCTGCGGAGCGCCCCCCAAACCCAAAAACGTCAGCGCCTAAGGAGGAGAAAACCTCTAAAAAGCCTGATATGCGGCAAAATTGGATGAATACGGTAGATCCTTGGTCTGCCCAATGGATTAAGCTGATGGCCGACAATACCACTGACGGTCGGACGCTGAAACATTTGAAATCATTCGTTCATCCAAGCTGACAAGGAGAAGTCACGCCCAAACTCGTACAACAAATATGATGGTTGTCCCTGGAAGAAGTGCAATTCTCCCTCAGAGAAATGCAAAACAAACCAAAATGGGTACAGCGAAAGCGCTCGACCAACTCGTTGGAAACGCGCGGCACGATTATGGGTAACGATGGATCGAAAATCCCCGTAGTAGCCCTAGTAGACTCTGGTTGTAGTGGATCAGCCATTGACGAAACGTTTGTAAAGGAAAACAATATATCGACTTATAATCTACCTTTGTCGATTCCTGTATACAACGCAGATGGAACCATGAATAGTAATGGAACCATCTCCAAATTTGTCACAATAGAGTTCTGTATAGGCGAACACTCGGAACGACTCGCATTGGCGGTCACAAAACTATCTACACATCCTGTCTTCTTAGGATACGACTGGCTGAAAGAACACAATCCAGAGATTGATTGGAAGGCACAAACGTTAAAACTTACGTGCTCAGGCGATCATCTCCCCAAGCTCGGTCCAATAGAAGATGATGAAGACGAAGTACCCCAATACGAGGATGAAGAGCAACTCTTCCGAATAGACGTAGAGTCCTACATACGCGCAACCACGGCAACTGAATTAGCAATAGAAGCTGGCAAACAAAAAGTAAACCGTACCTTTGAAAGCATAGTACCAGAACATTATCACGAGTTCAAAGACGTGTTTGCTAAGGAAAACTTTGACGAGTTGCTGTTACGGCTCGGTACGCCTAACAACATCTTAACGGACTTAGTCGTTTTTCTTTCTTTCTTTATCTTATCAGATTAATCTATGACAGCCACGCTGTCCCTATGTTCCTCTTTTCTTTTCACATTATGCCGCATGCACCCCTCACTTCTTTCATCTCCGTGCAGTGCATGGCTATGTCTTCCTTTCTTCTCTTCCATTCTGCCACCGCCATGCGGTTGCCTTATGTTCTACTTCGTTTCCATTCCATGGCCGTGCTTGATGCACGCTTCTACCTCATGCTACTAGAATCCGGAATATTCTAGAACACTCATCGGTAGATCCAATACAAACATGTACATACATATGCAGTAGTATATAAGGGTGCAAGTCCCAGCCAGAGAACTCCAGTTTAGTTCTCTTGGTTTTCTACCCCATTAACTCCACTTGAACGCTCCTGTCCAATCACAAGTCGTTGGTCAGTACCCTTTCGATCTTCGATTCCCTAGTGCGCCCTTGACGGGTTTTTGGGTTGTTTCAGTTGCCGCCTAAAAGACCGTGGGACCACGCGATTGAATTGTTACCTGGAGATCACACGATCGATTGTAAAACGTACAACTTATCTCCGGATGAGCAAAAAGAACTCGACGCCTTCCTCGAAGAGAACCTCAAAAGTGGACGCATTCGTCCATCCAAATCTCCATTTGCATCGGCGTTCTTCTTTATTAAGAAGAAAGACGGAAAATTACGGCCTGTACAAGATTACCGAAAGCTTAACGCCGTAACCGTAAAGAACCGATATCCCTTACCCCTTATCTCGGAGTTAATAAACAAACTAAAGAATTCCAGATACTTTACGAAACTCGACATACGATGGGGATACAACAACGTTAGAATGCGAGAAGGAGACGAATGGAAAGCAGCGTTCCGAACGAACCGTGGATTGTTTGAACCCTTAGTAATGTTCTTTGGGCTTACGAACTCTCCAGCGACGTTTCAGACCATGATGAACCAACTGTTCCGCGATCTGATCAATCGTGGACACGTTGTGATCTACATGGATGACATCATGATCTTTACCGCGGATCTTGAACAACACCGAAAGGTGGTTAGCAAAGTTCTTCAGGTACTACGAGATAATAAATTGTACTTGAAACATACCAAGTGTGAATTCGAACAATCAGAAACCGAATACCTTGGTTTAATCGTAGGCCACCAAACGGTAAAAATGGACAGTGCCAAAGTGCAGGGAGTCACTTCTTGGCCTGTTCCAACAACCCGAAAACAAGTTCGAAGCTTCCTGGGCTTCTTGAACTTCTACCGACGATTCATAAAGGACTTTGCCCAAAAGGCGAAACCCTTGAATGCCGCAATATCAGAAAAAATAGACTTCATCTGGACAGATGAATGTCAACAAGCATTCGAATCGTTAAAAACAGCAATCACAACTGCACCAGCCTTGGCCATGCCTACACCCGATGATCCTTTCCGTGTCGAAACAGATGGCTCTGGCATTGGATTAGGAGCAGTCTTGACCCAAAAGCAGGACGATCGATGGCACCCCATTGCCTTCATTTCGAAATCCCTGTCTACAGCGGAGCGTAACTACCACGCCGCAGACTTGGAAGTCGATGCGATCATCTTCGCCCTCCAGGAGTGGCGCCATTACTTATTAGGTGCTAAACACCCGTTTGAAATTTTGACAGACCATCAAAATCTGTTATATTTCAAGCAACCCCAGGATCTTTCCCAACAACAGGCACGATGGCAACAATTGCTACAGGAATATCATTTCACCATTGTCCACCGATCTGGGAAATCATATCGGTCGATATCATCGGACCACTACCCGAATCACAAGGAAAAAATGCCATTTTAACAGTGGTTGACCGATTTTCCAAGATGATTCGACTATTCCCAATCTCTACTGAGATAACCGCTCGAGGAGTGGCCACCATATTCCGAGATCATATCTTTAAACTTCATGGAACTCCTCGAAAGGTAATCTCAGATCGTGGACCTCAATTTGTCTCGTCGTTTATGGATGCTCTTTACACGCTATTGAAAATTGAAGGAAATCCTTCCACTGCATACCATCTGCAAACCGATGGACAAACTGAAAGGTACAACACCACGATAGAACAATACCTGCGTCTATATACCAACCATCCCCAGAATGATTGGGTTGAATGGTTAGCACTGGCGGAATTTGCGCATAACCAAAACATGACAACTAGCGGATATTCCCCTTTCATGCTCAACTTCGGACAACAACCAAATATTCGAGGGGAACATCGTAAAACTGTCCGTAACGAATCCGCCAAAGAATTTGTGGAGATGATGCAAGGAACGTTCAAGTTGGCAAAAGAGTCGCTAGAACATGCTGCGGAAGACATGAAAAAGTTCTATGACAGGAAAAGTCGCACCAGTATCGAGTATCAGCCCGGAGACCTCGTACTGTTAGAAGGGACAAACATTCGCTCTGATCAACCATCCAAGAAATTAGATGCGAAAAGATATGGTCCATTCAAAGTCATAGAAAAGGTTGGAAACGCAGCATACCGACTCAAATTAGATCCAAAGTGGAGAGGTATCCACAATGTCTTCAACGAATGTCTACTTCGTCCATACACAAAAGGAGTATTCCCATCACAAAAGACCATTCCCCCTCCCCCTCCAGACATCGTTAACAGAGTAGAAGAACAAGAGATTGAGAAAATTCTGGCTTCTCGAGAACGACGAAACGCGATCGAATACTTAGTGTCGTGGAAAGGGTATCCGACAGAAGAAAACGAATGGATCAAAGAATCTAACCTAACCAACGCACCTGATGCCATTCGAGACTTCCATCGTTCTCATCCAACAGCTCCCCGTCCCGAGAAAAAGCTTCGCCTTCGCTATCAAGCCAATATTCCCGATGCTCCCTGTGTCTGTCCCATATGTCTCGCAACTCCTTTGATTCCTATACCTTCCTCATCCCTCTTTATGAATCCAGACTTCCTTGAATTCCGCAAACAATTTCAGCGATATCCAGAACATATGTTCGAATTAGTTCCTAGTGACGCAGACGTCACTCCTTGAAAAGGGGGTAATGTTATGACCTCATTTCTTCTTTCTTATTTCACACTATCACAGTCCAGAACGTTCTAGAACCTATGACGTCACCATACGTCATACCATGCATATACCTCATGGATGCCTCATGTATAGTAGTATATAAGTAGTTAGTTCCCATTTGTATTCCTTAGTCTTGAAATAGTTATCGCTTCCCTCAGAAAGCCATTCACTTTGAGTGCGCCCTTTGGGTTGAATCTAACAATTGGTGGGGATGGTTATCGGCTTTGGGCAACTCATTTGACGTATTGCTACTCGCATCGGTCTGATCTATGTAACAATTGGCATGTGCCAATAATTTTTGCCCCGTCACCTCATCGTATCGATAGCGGCTTGTTCACGTACACGTTTGATTCGGCACAGCTGCATCCTAGGCCACAATGTACATCTGGTGCAGCCAAAACATACATCCTGTGCACATCCATATCTGATAAGATACGCGGCACAAATAGATGCTGTGTAACCAGTATTGTTCTTCGTTGCTCCACTGCACTCGTCCTGTCAACTGGCCATTTGAGCTCAACCGAGACTCATATCTTGGCGACCTTCAAGCCTCAGGTCTTACTCCTTTCGAGGCATCCGCACCCACGCAGGACAACTTACCTGTGGCATTCTAACATCTGAGACATGAAACATCTATCACTGAAAGACGCGCTCTTGCCCCAGCCGCCCAGCTTTGTCAAAAAGCAACTATACGAAGTGCACGAGGTGCTCGGAACTGGGACATTTGGAAAGGTCGTGGTGAGTTTTGCAATATATCTCATACAGTGGCATACATGTCGTTGGTGCTGGAGGGGCCATGGGATGGATTCTCGCTCCTGGTTGTTTCTATCGAGAGCTGACAATCAACTTTTTTTTTCTATTTTATCATCCTGATAGAAAGCAACATGGCATGTCCCAGCCGACCAGATCGACATAGCCCAGCAGGGTGCTCCTGCATCTTCCGGCCCGAGTCCAGTTGATCGTTCACCTGGTCATTCGACGATCCCCCTTTTTAGTGCGGCCTTGCATCGTACTTCGGGTTTCTCTTCACCGAACCTGCGCGCCGTGACCACGAAGGAAGTTGCCCTCAAGGTGATTCCCAAGAAGAAAGTCAAGGGAAATGAAGAAGCCGTGTGGGGCGAGATGGAAGTCTTGAAAGGTCTTGATCACCCGAACATCGTCCGTTTTTGCCGTCCTTGCTCAGAAACGTCAATTGATCGTCGTGTCATCTCTTTTAGGTGAAATTCTATGATTGGTTCGAGTCGAGGAGTAAATATTATCTCTCTTTCGAGCTTGCCACTGGTGGCGAGCTCTTTGAACGGATATTGCAGAGGGGTAAATTTACAGAGAAAGATGCTGTTTCTGTCATTCGGTTCGTTGTATCCATTTAGATGCAGTGTGTCATAGCCTCGTGTCTCACCCCATACCTGTTAGCTCCGTATTGTCAGGGGTGAAGTACCTCCACGACCACGACATCGTTCACCGTGACCTCAAGTAGGCATATTTACTATTCTGCTTGTTACATTCTATAACATGCAATCATAGACCCGAAAACATTCTCTACCGGACAAAGGACCCGAACAGTGACATCGTCATTGCCGATTTTGGAATGTATGTCTATGTCTCCTTTTTTTGCTAGAACCATTCATCAAGGGATCAATTGACAGCGCCAAACATCTGCACTCTGCAGGAGAGCAACTGCATTCCCTGGCGGGCAGCTTCGGTTATGTTGCACCCGAAGTGCTAAACAAGACCGGGCACAGCAAGGCTGTTGACGTATGGTCGACGGGGTAGGTGCCACTTTATTAACCGCGCAAGTATCACAACTGAGACTCGGGTACCACGCAGCGTAATTACATATGTCTTGTTGTGCGGGTATTCGCCGTTCAGAGCGGAGGACACGAAAGAAATGATCAAGGAGACCACCGAAGCCAGGATCGAGTTCCATGAGCGCTATTGGAGCAAGATATCCGATGAAGGTGAAGTCTACCTTCTTACCTGAAGGGTCCTTTGTTACCGACGAGTATCCAGCCAAAATTTTTATCAAACTCTTGCTCAACCCGGAACCGACCCAACGTCCAACGGCACTTGAAGCCTATAAGAACCACGTAAGCCATTGCGTCGCTCGCTTGGACGGCGTGGAGTCACTCACGACATGGGAACGTCCAGTGGTTGACAGCGCATGAGGCATCGACGGAGCACGACGTCGGTGCCGGCTTGCGCGAACACTTTGACGCTAAAAAGCGGTGGCGCTCCGCTATCGCTTCTGCACGCGCCCTGCACCGCCTTGGCAAGCACTCTAGAGCATTGAGTGCATCGAGCTCCGGTAGTGGGGGGTGGGGAAGGGATCATATCCATTCCGAGACTGAAGTTGTCAGCAGTGAGGCTCCCTCGCACGATGGGAGCCCTACCGACGTTTCAGAGTCGTTCACGAAACTGAGTCTCGGGAGCTCTTCCCCAGGCACTAACGTCAACATCCAGGTCACTGGACCCGAGGACGGTGAAACAGAGGAAAAGGGTAAGGTGGAGGGTTCTTCTTCTGCTGACGATCCCTTGATTGGAGGTACTGAGGCCGGCTTGAAGGACCTGGCTGACACTGACTCGTCGTTGAACGTTAACGCGCAGGCTTCGAGTCAGGCGAGGCCGAGCTTGGGTCAGTTGGCAGAATCTGAGGCGAAGAAGACAGTGTCGATTCCGAACAAGGATCCACCGTGTGATCGTGTGGACACCCAAACCGCGGGGAGCGACGAAACGGATCTATCAGAACT
Source organism: Boletus patriciae (assembly GCA_038093075.1). Lineage (NCBI taxonomy): Eukaryota > Fungi > Basidiomycota > Agaricomycetes > Boletales > Boletaceae > Boletus > Boletus patriciae. The sequence continues at coordinate 8,801 of JBBPRK010000956.1, forward strand.
GAGGATGCCTGGCACTTTTTATTTATCGAAGGAGGAGAGGGAGAGGAGTCAAGGGACTGGAAGCCCGATCAAGTGGTCGGAGACCTTCAGAAAGTTTCGGCTATTTGGTTGAGTTTTGGGCGTGATCTACTGTATGCTGATCCGATGATGACATTATTTAATACTGCTTACGTCTCAATTGCTGCCCAGCGACTTGGCCTAGTACTATGAATTAGCATTCGAGAAAAAGAAGAACGCAGGAAGAGTGGAGGAACTCTGAGTCATTCAACATCAGAAGACTGCGCACTTTCTTCTTCTACTACGGCATCGTTGTCCGTGCTACACCCTCGAGGCATTGAGATTTCATTTACGACTTGAATGAGGAAGTACTCTGGTAACCAGGTGTATTATAACCAAGCTGCTCCACAAGTAAATTCCAAGCAACAACAATTGGGTCGACAATCGATCCGGGTCGTGCACAGCGCGCCCGTAAGTACCGTAACAACACTCTTTACACTCGACGGAGAATAATAGGTCTGTTCAAGTGGCATTCCACACCTCGCTCTGCAATAATTTACTCCTGATATTTAGCGGGGGACAGCTGAGTCCAGTCCAGAACGACCACCAAAGTTATTCGGCAGCTGGACTAATACCGTACTGTAATTCGGACGCACCGAATCGGGCGGATTGTGGTTATGGCATCTTGAACTGCGCTGTGATGAAGGCGGTGTCTTGCTATCTTCGTCTTTCTGCTTCGAAGTTCGACGATGGCAGACCCAAGACGGGTCTTGGTCATTGGAGGAGGCCCTTGTGGCCTTGTGACCCTACGAAACCTCCTCGAACGCGGCGAGTTCGATGATGTTCAATTAGTGGAACGGCGAGACAACATCGGAGGCGTGTGGTGAGTCTAGTCCCCGAACTCCAACCGCGAATCTGAAAAAAAGTTACTTATATCGTGATATTCAAAGGTATCATCCTCGGAACGTTGAACCAGCGAGTAGCCATCACGGCTCCGATCAATCCCACGAACGTTGGCCGTCGCCGGCGTATCCTGCTTTGATAGGCAATGTGATCCCCGAATTCCTTTCCTTCTCTGGGGATCCGTTCCCTCCACCACCGAGACAAGATCAGCCTTTCCCTACATTCCATGAGACCTACGAATATCTCGCCGCGTTTGCGCGTCCTCTGTTGGAAAGCAGAAAGATCAGGCTCCATCATGAGGTTACTGATGTCGCGGAAGTCCCAGTTGAAGAGGCTGGAGGCTGGAAGGTTGTGATGACCGATTGGAGCAAGGGCGGTGGGATCGGGGTCAGGAAGGAGGAACGATGGGATGCGGTCGTCATTACCACGGTGTGGTACGACAATGAGTATTATCCGATCGTCGAGGATCTCGACGACGTCAAGCAGACGGGTAGAGTTCGGCACGCAAAGGCATGGAGGGGTCCAGCTGGCTATGAGGGCAAGGTATGATCTACGTCTTATCGATGGACTCCCGTGTTGATCTCTTCTCCGTTCGGCAGCGCGTCGTCGTCATAGGCAACGCCAATTCAGCCAACGAAATGGCAGCTCAACTCGCACCGGTCGCTCAGCTTCCCGTTTATCGTTCAACGCGCCGTGTATCTATATTCCCGTCCCTCCCCGACGACCGTATCGAGGATGTTGGCCCCGTCTTGCGGTACAGCCAGAGTGCGAATGGAAACCTTACTGTTCATCTGAAAGACAGGACGATCGACGACGTCGACTACGTCTTATTCGGAACAGGGTATTGTCCAGAGGTGCCCTACCTCCGTGTACTGGATCCCACTGTGGCGGCGACCCACCCTGCCCCGAGCTCAGAAAGAGCGCCACGCTCACTGGTCCCTCTCACCGATCGGCGCGTCCAACCCGTTCGCGTTCCTTTGCTCTACCGACACGTATTATATGCCCATAACCCTTCCCTGGCATTCATCGGCGCCTTGGTGTCCTTCATACCCTTCGCAATGGCAGATCTCACGAGCACGTGGCTGGCATTGGTCTGGTCACATCCACGCGGGATCGACATACCACCCACGATCGAGGAGAGACTGGCAGACGAACAAGCCCGACTGCAAACGCTCCACCAACTCCGATCGCAAACGGATAACCCGTCTGACCTCGTCTCGTTTCATTTCCTCGGACGCTACGAACTGCCATATGCCCAGGAGGCGCGAGCAGAGATCGTGCAGGCGGCACCGGAGCTCGGGGGTGTCGTCGCTGCGTGGGACGATGAGCAAGACACGAGGCGTTTTGCAATGTATGGTACCAAGTTGGACAGTTTGTATGCCCTCGCTGGCCAGAAAAAGGATGGTGTATTGTGATCCTCCCTGTGACATCTTGCCATTAAAGTGTTCGTCTCGCATGTTCCCCAACCCGGAAGGCTTGCAAGCATACCTGGGGACGACGTACAGATAACCCAGCTGAAATGTCTTGAGGGGTGACTACGAACGAAATAAATTACATGCCTGTTTACTCGATCTGCTCGGACGTCGTCACCATGGCGTTGGATCTATCAGAGCGCTGCGGTCGATTCTGCCTATCCGGTGTAGTACCACTGTGCTAGCCACACGACCACCCCTTCCATTTGCACGGCTCTCTATCGCTTCTGATCGAGGCGACGGCGACCTTGATCCGCCCACGCTAGTATCCCCCGAGGCACACGAACTAGATGTTTCGATGTTTCATTTAGACAGTGGGGTAACCAGTGGAGTCCTAAAGGTTTCTTTTTTCTCTGAACACGCATCGAAAACAAGGTGGACGTATGCACAGGTTTTTGACCTGAGGTAATGGTATCAGGAGTGACAACATACAGAGCATGCTCGCAAAACACACACACTAAACGGCATTCAGAGTGGCGTCGTGTCTTTGGGAGTGAACTAGCAGCGGTCTGCACGTGCGACACGCCATTCGGAGGCCGCAATTGCGTCGTCCGCTTGAGTTGCTGTTCCATCTTGAGCCGCTCTTTCCGGACATCGTCGTCCTTAAGCTTCACGTTGGCGACGAGCACAAAAAGCTCCGATGCAGAAGGTAGACATGCCGGAGGTGGGCGAACGAGGTGTCCCAAAGCAGCTTCTTCCGTGTTCGCTTGCAGTAGAAGATGGCGCACGCAGTTTACCACGACGAGACCGACACAGAACAAGAGGGTATGCCTACGAAGTTGACCCGTCGGTTCTCAACGACGATTCAGGTGAGCAAGGGCAGCTCACCATCATACAAAGATAAATCCCACACTCGGTGCAGGTGGTCGACGGAAAGGCTTCCGACGAACAACGTGGAGAACCTGAACGGCATGAGAGTCGAGACACAGTACAACACCACCTTTGATGGAAAAAATACTCGCCACAGTCATGTGATGGGCTCGCAGCCTGGGCTATCGACAGCTGCACGTATAATTTCTTCGTGAGCACAGGATCGATGGCTTCGAGCGCTTTACTAAACAGAGATGCATCGATCTCGATCTGAATGGTGTTCGTCCAAAAGTAAGTACGCAAGTAGACATCGAAACACACTTCGGAGATCAAACTGTCCCCCGCATTCTGCTGAAAGAAGGGTGCGGGGCAAACCATCTCTAAGACAGCATAAGGAGAGAGTAGACTCATCGAGTCTCAAACAGGCCAGACTGCTTTTCCATTGAGTATCATAGGAGATTGCCACAGACGAGTAGAGAAGTAGGGGAGCTCAAAAGGAAAACCCCAGAGCCAATCGATCGTGAGGCTGTGCCGGGGAATACCCAAAAAGGTAGAAACCGCCGGGGTCTTACAATTGCCTGCAAAACGAGTTTTCGAGGCCCCCCGGACTAAACCACACCTCGCTCTGTTGCAATAACTTACCCCTGATATTTAGCGGGGGATAGTCTGAATCCAGTCCACGATACCGAACAAAGTTATTCGGCAACTGGGTTACTGGACTAACAACCGAATCGCCGGGTGGATTGTGGTCATGGCATCTTGAACTCAGGCGCTGTCATGAAGGCGCCGCCTTACTATCTCCGTCTTTTCGTTTCGTTTGACAAATGGCAGACCCAATGCGGGTCTTGGTCATTGGAGGAGGTCCTTGTGGCCTCGTGACCCTACGAAACCTCCTCGAACACTGCGAGTTCGATGACGCCCAGCTAGTGGAACGGCGAGACAACATCGGAGGCGTTTGGTGAGCCCCCACGTCACATCACAAATCTGAAAATTTTACCCACCGCAACACTCAAAGGTATCAGTCTTGGAACGCTGAACCAGCGAATGGCCATCAGGCCCATCACGCGCACGGCCCCGAAGCCTCCGATCAATCCCACGAACGTTGGCCGTCGCCGGCGTATCCCGCTTTGATAGGCAACGTGATCCCCGAATTCCTTTCCTTCTCTGGGGATCCGTTCCCTACACCACAGAGACAAGACCAGCCATTTCCTACACTACGCGAGACCTACGAATATCTCACCGCGTTTGCGCATCCTCTGTTTGAAAGCGGAAAGATCAGGCTTCATCATGAGGTTACCGATGTCACAGAAATCCCAGTTGAAGATGCTGGAGGATGAAAGGTTGTAATGACCGATTGGAGCAAGGGCGGTGGGATCGGGGTCAGGAAGGAGGAACGATGGGATGCGGTCGTCGTTACGATGGTGTGGTACGATAACGAGTATTATCCGATCGTCAATGGTTTTGACGACGTCAAGCAGACGGGTAGAGTTCGGCACGCAAAGTCATGGAGGGGTCCAACTGGCTATGAGGGCAAGGTATGATTTACTTCTTATCGACGGACGTCCGTGTTGATCGATGATCCCTTCTCCGCTCGACAGCGCGTTGTTGTCATCGGCAACGCCAATTCAGCCAACGACATGGCAGCACAACTCGTACCGGTCGCTCAGCTTCCCGTTTATCGTTCAACGCACCGGATATCTATTTACCCTTCCCTCCCCGACCGCCGTATCGAGGATTTTGGCCCCGTCTTGCGGTACAACCAGAGTGCGAATGGAAATCTCACTGTTCATCTGAAAGACAGGACGATCGACGAGGTCGACTACGTCTTATTCGGAACTGGGTATTGCCCAGAGGTACCCTACCTCCGTGTACTGGATCCCACTGTGGCGGCGACCCACCCTGCCCCGAGCTCAGAAAGAGCGCCACGCTCACTGGTCCCTCTCACCGATCGGCGCGGCCAACCCGTCCGCGTTCCTTTGCTCTACTGACACGTATTATATGCCCATAACACCTCTCTGGCGTTCACCGGCGCCTTGATGTCCTTTATACCCTTCGCGATGGCAGATCTCACGAGCACATGGCTCGCATTGGTTTGGTCACATCCACGCGGGATCGACATACCAACCACGATCGAGCGATCACGAACAAATAACCCGTCCGACCTCGTCTCGTTTCATTTCCTCGGACGCTACAAGCTGCCGTATGCCCAGGAGGTGCGAGCAGAGATCATGCAGGCGGCACCAGAGCTCCGGGGTGTCATCACTACGTGGGACGACGAGCAGGACACGAGGCGTTTTGCAATGTATGGGAGCAAGTTGGACAGTTTGTATGCCCTCGCTGGCAACAAAAAGGCTGATGTATTGGTATCCCGCCTGTGACATCTCGCAATTAAAGTGTTCGTCTCGCATGTCCCCTACCCCGGAAAGCTTGCAACTCGTCAGCCTTGTCTCCTCTGGATACCTATCGCTTCTGATCGAGGCGACAGCGACCCTGAGCTGCCCTCGCTAAAAAAATATCCCGTGAGGATGTGCGGAAGCACGAACTAGTAGATGTTTCAATGTTTCGATTAGACAGAGGGTAACTAATGGAGCTCTAAGGTTTCTTTTTTCTCTGAACACGCATCGAAAACGAGGTGGACGAACAAAGAGACAAGCGGTTTATCGTATGCACAAGTTTTTCACCTAAGGTAATGGTATCATGAGGTTGCGGAGGTCGTCATGTATAGGAGGGAGAGGGGGGTACTCTTGTTGGGTATGCATAGGAGCAAAAAAAAACAGCGATCAAAACAAGAACGAGAAGCGAGAACAAAAATGAGTGTCCTAAAGGTCACAAGCACACAAAGACAGAGAAAACAGGGCAAAAATGCCTTTTTTGAGGGGAGAGTGACAACATACAGAGAGCATGCTCGCAAAACAAACACAACACACACTAAACGGCATTCATGTCGTCATGTCTTTGGGAGTGAAATCGTAGTTGTCTGCACGTGCGACACGCCATTCGGAGGCCGCAATTGCGTCGTCCGTTTGAGTTGTTGTTCCATCTTGAGCCGCTGTTTCCGGACGTCGTCGTCCTTGAGCTTCACGTTGGCGGCGAGCACGAGTAGCTCCGTCGCTGAGGGTAGACATGCCGGAGGGGGGTGAATAAGATGTCCCAAAGCAGCCTCTTCCGTGTTCGCTTGCAGTAAAAGATGGCGCACGCAGTTAATCACCACGAGGCCGACACGGAACAAGAGCGGTATGCCTACGAGGTTGACCCGTCGATTCTCAATGAGGTTTCAGACGAACAAAGGTAACTCACCATCGTACAGAAATAAATCCCACACTCGGTGCAGGTGGTCGACAGAAAGGCTTCCGACAAACAACGTGGAGAACCTGAATGACATGAGACACACCTCATCAACACCTTTATTGATAAAAGTACTCACCATGGCCGTGTGATGCTCGCAGGGGCTATCGACAGTTGCACGTACAATTTCTTCGTGAGCACAGGATCGACGGCTTCGAGCGCTTTGCTAAACAGAGAGGCGTCGATCTCGATCTGAACAGCGTTGGTCGAAAAGTAAGTGCGCAAGTGCGCATCCATCATCGAAGCAAAGATCCAAAAGGCGTCTTCTTCGGGAGCGAGCAGTAACAAGTGACCAGCGATAGACGTCAACCCTAGAACCCAAGCAAGGTGAGCCCTGGCGTATCGACGGAGAAACATGGATAAAACATTACCACTGTTATATTGAATGTCAGGTACCATGCAGAGATATGCTTGCAGAAGTGAGACAAGTGGTCCTCGCGCCGTATGAAGTTGAGGCTGGTCAGGGAAACCCTCTGCTACGTCCTTTTCGATCTCTGCGAACACGGGAACGCGCGGTCTCTTTCCCAACTTGGAATACACCCCTGGCAACGCCCGCGCCTTGCTGTCCGTGAGATGACACCAGACGAGGTAACGAACTGACGACGGGACGCCTTCTTGCAGCAATTTTCTAACCTTTTTGTTCTTGCGGGCTAGCGACGGTGGGACGGTGGGGAACAACCCCATCCATTTCAATTCCCGTTGCCGATGCGCATCAATAGATTCGGTAGATTCCGTGCTTGCAGCAGCATGAGTAGGAACCAAGGGCGACCTTGGCGCGCTGGAGTGCATCGACGCCGCGTCGCCAAGGATAGGAGACGCCTCCTGCTTTCCCATGT
>JBBPRK010000957.1:0-16153 GCA_038093075.1 Boletus patriciae
GTTCGTGATGGCGGCTTGGCGACCACGGTTGTACTGCATCGTGAGAGCACCAATCATGTCTTTTGCATTCTTCGATGCATTGTCCATGGCGTTACGACTGTCGGGAATGAGATGTCTAGTGGAATCATGTCGGGATGGGTTGTACGTACCGAGCACTCTGTTCGCACGCGTGTGCTTCGACAAGGGCAGCGTAGATGGCGTTTGCTAGTGAGAACTCTGCAAGGTCCTTGGTGACATCGTCCTCCATCTCGTATGCACGGAAACCAGCTGCAAAGAGTGTATATAAGCACACTACACACCATACACAAGAGAACAGGCTTACGAGACTCCTTGAACGTGTTCTCGTTGGCAACCTCGACGATACCAGCCTCATACGAGATGGCCGAAACGAATCTGTTGTACACGAGAGCGATAGAATCGTACTCGACACCACTCTTGACGATCAGGTCTGCAACGCCAGCAGCGTCCGCAAAGGTCGGAATGTCGCGTCCAATTTGGTTGAAAGCGAGAGTGAGGTTCTTGCCGAGCGCACGGGCGAGCTGCGCCTTGGATTTGTCGCCAATAACCATGACGGGTGAGTCGGCATCGACGGGGTTCTCGGGGTCCGCGATCGCACGGCGAGTGGCTTTCGAGACGGAGGAGTGAATACCACCGCAGAGACCCTTGTCGGAGGACACGACGATGAAGAGTTTGCGCTTGGCAGGCGTCTCTGAAGGGGTGTGATCAAAGATTTCTGGGTGACGCGGATCTCGTTAGCGGGTAGGCTCAAGCGCGGGCGGGTGAGCGGGACGCACCGGAGTTGGCGATGCCGTATTCTTTGCCTGCGTTCATGGCGCGCTGCGCCTTTGCGAGTTTGGTGGATGCAATCATCTTCATCGACTACGCCAGACAGCAGCTCAACGCCGTCCCGCTCTCACGTACAAAAAGGCAACCTACCTTGGTGATTTTCTCAATGTTTCTGACCGACTTGAGCCGCAGCTCGATTTCGCGGAGGGTGGCCATGTTGCGGGCATTTTGGGGAGCAGCACCGTGACGGTGAGCCTGCTGTGCGGCGAGACGAGCGACGGACTGCCTGGCAAACATGAGAAAGAAATGTCTGAGCAAACGGTATTACACTCGGAAAACATCGGCGCTGCCGACATTCGGGCGCCGACTCAAATACTCGGCATCGACCTCGCTATCGAGTCATCGACAGCGAGCAGCGCAGCGTCCTCATCGACGACGACGACGACGGCATCAACATGGCATCAGAGGAACCGCTGTTCGATCCCTCGCTGAAAAAGCGCAAGAAAAAGACCGTCGCGTTCACCGAAGACCCGCTCGGCCCAGACGCAGACCCCACCACTCCAGCACCGACCACGATCGAGAGCACGACGACCAACGGCGATGCAGTCGACCTCGGGCCCGCCACCGTCCATGAGCAGATGAAGCGCAACGAGACCCCCGAGGGCGGCGATGCAGACGGGGACGATCAGAAGCAGGACGACGAGTTCAAGTCCATGTTCCCCGACGGTCTCAAGAAGAAGAAGAAGAAGAAAGACATACCTATGGATCTCGTATGTCATGCGTGATTCGTCGTTCGTACGTGTCTGATCTCGCACATTTCGGAAAATCAGACCGCAGATGGCTCTGGCACGTCCACACCATTGACAGCAGGCGTTCCCCCCGTCGCGATCGCCTCCGAAGACCTCGACTTCTCCGACATGAAGAAAAAGAAGAAAACATCCAAGAAAAAGGCGATGGAAGACTTTGAAAAGGAACTCGAGGAGTCGAAATCGAAAGACGCTGCAGAGGGTGCAGACGATGTTGAGATCGATGATGGAGAGCACCTCAACGAATTCGACGAAGCGGAGCTCGGTGACGATCCGTTTGCGAGATCAGAAGTACCCACTAGCGTTGACTCTGGCAGTGAGCCTTGGCTTACGAGCGATCGTGATTATACATACCAAGAGGTAGGCTGTCGTCGCTTCACCCCACGTCCGACGATCCTCACAAACCCTATCCATGTAGCTCCTCACACGTTTCTACATCTCCCTTCACGCCTCCAATCCTTCCCTTCTTACATCCGCAGGAAAGCGGTACACCATCGCTCCACCTCAAATCCTCCGAGAAGGTGTTCGCCGTTCCATCTTCGCCAACGTCGCAGATATCTGCAAGCGTATGCACAGATCTCCAGAACACGTCATTTCATTCCTCTTTGCTGAGATGGGGACGACGGGAAGTGTTGACGGTTCGGGGAGATTGGTCATTAAAGGCCGCTTCCAACCAAAACAGGTAGAGAACGTGTTGAGGAGGTATATCGGTCAGTCTGGCGTCTCGCGATACGTACCCGAAGATTGGTTTCGTTGACTGACGCGTGACGATATCCTACAGTCGAATATGTCACCTGCAAAACGTGCAAATCACCAGACACCCTCCTCACCAAGGAGAACCGTATATTCTTCATGTCCTGCGAGTCATGCGGCTCACGACGATCCGTCAACGCCATCAAGAGCGGTTACCAGGCCCAGGTCGGGAAGAGGAGTAAGAACAAAACTGGATAAGCTGGACGGAAGGATTTGGATGCATAGATGGGAAGGAGAGGCGCCAACTGTCCGTTCTGCCACGCATTGTATGACACCATCGCATTGCATCAGTCTCAGAATACATGTACGATTCGACGCTTTCAAGTTCATGGGTGCATGCATCAAGACAGGCAGTCCCTTGGGAGAAGAACCCACCCGGGGGAAATTGAACAAAGCGAGTAAGTTAGCAAGAAAAACTAGAGCGGGCGCGTAGGATATGGCATAGGCAATTCGTTTGACGCACGAAACACTGGATAAAAGTCATATCCACCCCCCGAGGTTCACGCCTCGATGTCACCGACCCGCGTCAACGCGACCCTCCGTTTCTTCTTTGGCGGCTGGTCTTTCGCTTCGTCGACCGCAGTCGGGTTGTCGGTACTAGCCCTGCTCCCGCTGGGAGCCAAGGAATCCTCGACGGTCGGCTTGGGTTGCTGTGGGGATGGCTCGCGTCCCTGCAATGGCGCCCGCTTTGCGGGAACGACTGGCGGTGCAATGATAGGCAGTCCCACAGTCGAGTTGGCCGGCGTCAATGGCGCAGCATGAGCCGCCATCGAGGACGCCGCATACGTGAGCGGCACAAAGTTGTGCTGCGCAATCGACTGCAGCTGGAGAGTTGACTGCTGGGTATGGTGCGCCGGGAGTATCTCGTCAAACACGATGAGGGTACAATAACCATCGCGTGAGGAAAGCACGAGTGACTGTCCGTCCGGAGACCTAGACAGTCATCATTATGAGTGGGCCGACGCTCAAAGAGTTCACGGGACGGGAGATGACGAACCATGACATGTCTGTAAACTCGTCGTAATGTAATTTCGTCAACAAACAGACTGGACCCGCTTGTTGCGTGTCATAGATGGTGACAGTGTCCATCGTCAACACTGCGTAGAGCATTCGGTAGGGAAGCGCGAATACCGACCCACTGGGGGGTGAGGACGCAACAGGAGTAGAAGTCTTTGACGGCGTAGCCACGCTAGAGTTGGACAGTTTCAGCGGACGCGGCGAGGGTGACTGCACCGTTGGTATGTCGGAGCCACCGACTGGGAACAGGGAAGCAGGCGCCTTCTCTGTTCGTGGAGATGGGGAAGGGGCAGGCTGTTCGTGTGCCAACATACCAGTTCCACTGGTGAGATCAACAGCTAGTTTCCCCTCTTTGCCTTTATCCAGCACGGCCGTTTTCGTCTCTTCAGCTCCGGCACCAACAACACCATGTCGCAGTTCGTAAAGGATGGGAGAGAAGCGTACTGCGACAGAGGCTTTTTTGTGTCCAGGAAGCTGGGCGATGGGTGGCCGCGCAAAGTTGGCGCGGGAATAAATGAACACAGACGACACAGAATTTGGGTTGGTCAGTCCGCTCTGCGTCGAATCTGAACCACTCTTGTCGGATGACCGGCCCTTGCGGCCCCTGGAAGGTGTCTCATCCCCTTTGGCCACAGCGTTGAAAGAAAGGTCTTCAAAGTGTCCGGCAGGCGTGAGCAACAAACCGCCATCAGGGCTGAATGTCAACCTCCTGAAGAAATTCGTGAAACTCTCGTCTCCGTACAACTTGATGGTAGACCATGCTGGTGAGGGCAAGGCACGTATGGCAGGAAGAGGAGGCATCGGAGAAGGAGAACGGCCATATCTGGAGAAGTGAGAATGGGCTGGTGACGAAGGGGCATTAGAACCACTGAATGAGGAGCGTCGGGAAGATGGTCGTTCAAAAGTGGGTGGGGGGAACATAGTGGATGGCGTGCTCGCGACGGAGGCAGCAGGGGTCGGTAGGTATGGGATCGGATTGCTGTGATTACCCGACTGGGCAAGGTCTTTCTCTTCCTTCTGATCCGCAGAACCGCCCTCCACATCACTAGTGGATTCGCGCTTGAATCCTCCCTTGATACGACTTTGCGTGCTTGGTGTGCGAGAGTGGTTGAACGGCATGCGGGTATTTTTACCGACGGCGTGAGCCTCGAAAGATCCTTGTTTCGTCGAGATACGGTAAATGTGCATGGAGCGGTCACTGCTCTGCGTGGCAATGTATTCATTCAAGGGGTCCCAAGCAACGCCTTGCACATAATGACTGTGTTCGGCTATCTCATGAATACATTTACCTGTATGCACGACGAACTAAGTTCAGGAAGCAAGGAAGAATGGAGAAGAACCGAACCATCGACTGCGGTGAAAACGCGCGCACAGTTGTCAGTGCTACCGGCAAGGATGTACTCCCCTGACGGGCTCCACGCAAGGTCATACACTTGCATAGTCGTGCACCTGAACCCGGTAGAACGTCATGAGATCATCCGCAGCTAGAGGGAAGAAACCAGCGGTGTGAATCAAAAACTGACCGAAACGTTGTACGAGGTTTCCAATATTCTTTTTCATATTGCAGGTCCTCGGCGTTGAGGTCACCCCCGTACGTCGCAGGTGGCGGCGTACTCGATGGAGCCCAGATGAAGATCATTCCATCTGCAAGCATTACAGAGTTGTAAGCCAAAATTCCGATGATCGCCACAATATAGAACCTACCATCTCCAGCTGAAGCAATGAGTTCTCCTGAAGGTATCATGCGAGCGGATGAGCAAAGAAATCCAGAAGAGGTCACGGATGCGTACCGTTGGGAGAAAACCGTACAACGTTGACTGCTGCAGAATGCTTGTTGAGAGTCGCGAGGTATTCGACGCGTGGTGGTCGTGGCGGAACACTTTCACCCGATTCTGCGATGGATGGAGGCAGAATGTTTGGGTGTACCATCCATATCTACGGGCGCGCGATGGTTGAGGCCAGGAGCGCGTCTAAGCTGACAAGTCGACGTACCCGAACGTGATTGTCCTCCCCGCCTGTCGCGAGCTTGTAGGACTGAGATGCAAAGCTCTTCTCTTGAGATGGACGCGCTTTTTTGAACGCAATGGGCTGAAAGTCACAAGTCGATATGGGCTTGGAGTCGTGCCAACGTATCTCGAGCGTACGGTAGCGCATCGTGTTGGGTCGTGTCGTACTTTAGAAGATATAAATGGTATCGTACTCGTCGTCGCTGGGAATGTCGCGTGGGGTGTGAGTTGGTCAAGGACGGGTGCACATGCAGGGGAAGGGGGTCTTCCTGTCCAAAGGGTGTCACGGTCGCGATTAGGACTAATTGAACGCAGTCTCACGCCTTTCCTTTGTTCTCCGGGCAACCCGAGCACAAACTACAACGGATACAACAACAAGCCAGGTACTTTATATTCCAAACGTGTCTACCAAGCGGATCCACTCATCGCAAAGCACTTGCATGCAGCGTCGACGTCGAACTACCCAACGGAGAAGGCGAAGCAGAGAACCTCATGTCCACATTCGTGTGGCCATCTTCCCGTTCTCCGCTGGTTCCCATGATCACACCAAGATCCTTGAGATCCCGTTGTAGTATCTTCGTAAGGTGCTGCAGACCCGCCTGTTGGTCGGACAGTATCTGTTACAAGCGATCAGCAATTCCTCGCGGCTTTGGTACAAGATGACGAACCTGCGTTATCTGCTTCAAACCATCCTCATCTACAACTGTCCACTCTACCGCCCCCTCACCCCCGGCCTTCTTTCCGCGTTCCCGGGCCGCATTGATGGCGCCAACCAATGCCCACAGCTCGTTCAGTTTGCTCCTCATCTTGCTCATTCCGCCGGGCCTCCGTAAATCCTCCTCCATTTCCTCAAGCGCGACTCGCAGAGCCTCTTCCTCAGGGCGTATGGAGGAGGAACGGACAGCTGGAATGAGGAGGTGTAAATGCTGGACCAATCCGAGAAGTCGCTGAGACAGCTGGGTATGCTGAGTAAGAGCGCGGTGAAGTCGTGACAGCGTGGTATCTGTATGAGTTGCTGTCAGGGCCTGTAATCGCCTTTTGAATTCCTGGGTAACGAGATCAGGCCGTGACAAACAGCTCGACGTATTCAAGTCACCTTTAGCTTCTCTTGCTGCGCAGTCGCTTGGGCAGACTGTGCTTCAACGCGAGCATTAAGCGCATCGAAACCAACAGCTAGCACGGGCACCATGCTGAAACACACAATCTTAGCGTTGACTTTTCCACTGAACGCGTTGATTACATACCAACTGGCTTCTGGATTCTCTCGTACAGCTCTCTGCCAAAGAGCCTCGTTGGTTGCGTTGGCAGGCCGACCGTACTGACCTACGAGGGCCGGGTCGACTAGGTTATAGAAATAGTGCTAGGGATCATTGGTGTCAATTCGCCTTCTTGTGCCACAAGCGATACTCACCTGGAAGCGACACAGGGGTGAATTTGGATTCCAAGCGTCAGCGATAGCATCAATCCTCTGCGTCAGTGCCACGATCTGACTCTGAGGATCTTGTTGCTGGGCGGATTGCGATGATCTCGACGTGGACGTTCCAAGAATTGACCCCGTGCCCAATCCAGCCCCGAAGGTCGGGGGAGCAAGGGTATTACCAAACAGAGTACCTGTGGTCGACGGTTGTGCGGTAGATCCAAAGAGCGATCCGGCTGGTTTTTGTGGTTGTTGCGGCTGGGTAGGCTGTCCGAACAACGAGGTAGTGGGTTGTGCAGTGTTAGTCGAAGTTTGCGTGGCCGGTTGTCCGAAAAGCGTTGGCGGCGAAATAGTACTTGTGCCCATGGTCGTGCCAGTACCTGGGGCCCCAAAGATACTAGAAGGGGCTTTATTCCCGAACAGTGGGTTCGAGGCTTGGGTGGAGTTCCCAAACAGCCCAGGCCCTTGTGCGGGTGCGGTCGTCGTAGCGCCACCAAAGAGATTGGGAGTAGGCTGCGTCGTTGTATTCGTCCCAAAGAGCCCACCAGTGGAAGGTTGTTGTTGCTGCTGTGCGTTGGTACTAGCTCCAAACAGACCCCCGCCGGACTGCTGGGGCTGCGTAGTCGCGGTACCAAACAACGAACTTCCCGCTGGTTGTTGTTGTGACTGTTGCGTATTCGTGGCGCCGAATAGACTTCCTCCAGCAGGCTGAGCAGTCGTGCTACCAAATATGCTCCCTCCACTTGCGGGTTGTGTTGCACCACCGAATATGCTCCCTCCCGTTGGGGCTTGGGTCGTGCTGCCAAAGATACTCCCGGTCGTAGTGGGCTGCGTGGTGCCACCGAAGATGCTCCCGCCCGCCGGCGCCGTAGGTTGTGTGGTACCTCCGAACAAGCCACCCCCCGTTGCTGGTGGTTGCTGAGAAGAGGTCGTACTCCCGAAAAGACCGCCTCCCGTCGTCTGTTGTTGCTGGGGTGGGTTCGTGCTCCCAAAAAGACCACCCCCTGCCGCCGGTTGTTGTTGCGAGGTCGTGTTTCCGAAGAGCATACTCCCCATAGCTGGCTGGTGTTGACAAGTTCCCGTCAACAAGAATCAGATTGTGCCGACGATCATGTGACTCGGCGTTCAGTCGAGGTTAGTGGTGACCTGATCAGAACGATTATCTTCTGAACTCGAAGCATTAGGTCTGGCTTGGGAACCAGCGCGGCGAGTATACGGTACTGCTTCGCTTGCCATGCAACGATAGTCTCAATTCACAGGCACAGTGATCCATTGCCGAGTGACTATACTTGCCAGGTACTCGCGAATATATTCATGCAACGCCGATCAGATCGTGGTCGAATCGGTGAGTCCTACAGCGGTGCGCGCCCGCCAGTGTTAGCGTTTCAGGAGCGACTGTGTGTGGTTCCCCACGTCTGACGCCCTTTCCATCCTTTCATTCTCGACAAAGACGCCCGGGGCTGAAACGCTTGTTAGAATGCAAATTCCCATGTCTTTCTTGCAGCCCCGTCGGCGAGTCGGAATGTATATCTCACTATCCAAAACGTGTGGTCCAACAGTGTCATTGACATACATGATTTCCTGAGATACAGGGTAGATTACTGCACCCGCAACAAAGGTGTCCTAACCAGCTTTCGCACTCAATGTTTCTCTGGATTTTTCATGCTCTTGTCCGGGTATAGCTATGGTCGGAGGGCAGAGTTGGCTCAGTTACGCATTAACCGGCTGGCTGACACTAACCTTTCCAGGATTGAATAAGCCCAATGGATCGATTGTCTTTTTGATGGATCGCATCAATTCGACGGTGCCCTCCCCGAGTTCAGAGTAAAGGTATTTGCGTTTCCCAATACCGACGCCATGCTCGCCTGTGCCTGTGTGACGAGGAAGCAGATCGCGAGCGTCGAAAACCGAAACCAACGAGTGTGGTAGTCGTATAGAATGCGAAACTTACATGTACCCTCCATCTTTATTGCTCGTTCGACCATTCTGTGCACAGCCTCTCGCACTATTGCGAGTTCTTCGTCGTTCCGGAAGAGGAGCAGTGCATGGAAATTGCCTGTCGGGCAATTGGATTCGTCAAGGTAGGGAGGGAACGGACGTAGACCGACCATCACCGACGTGTCCTATGATGTTAGACACGAGCCCGAGTTCCTCAATGTCTTGCTTCGTCTCATGGACGAGATCAGCAAGCCTCGAGACTGGGACGCTGTAGAATGATACAATTCATCAACAACGCCGCAGCCGTTGGGGAAGAAGACTAACCACACATCCGTACCCCATCCTCTAGCCCCTTCCAAACGCGCCAATCCAGAATAGAGTGCGTTCTTCCTAGCAGTCCATAGATCTTTCGCTTCTTTGTCGTTCCGCGCTAGTTCGAAGCCAGTGGCACCATGCTTTTTGACGATTTCCTTGACGATTTGGGCAGTCTCCTGGATCGAGGCCCGGGTGGGTCCCTGGAATTTGAAGAAGAGGCAGTCGGCTTCTGGGTAGATGCGTTTAGTAGCACCATAAAGGTTTGTCGATCGCATGAATTCGGAGTCACAGAGCTCGACGCATTCTGAGTAAGAAGTTGTGCAGTGGGCATTTCAACAAAGTACGCAACGGTTACGGGGTTGAGAGTTAGTCGAGTCGGAGGCAGGCAGGCAACAGGAGGGGGACCTACGAATACCAACCCCACGGTTCACAACATCAATTACCGCTTCTGTCGCCTGCTTGACGTTAGGAAACGGTACGACAGCGACCGTCGTGGGTAACACGGGAGCCAGGCGAATTGTGGCTATTCCACAAGATAATCATGAGCGTCTTACACGGACAAGGATGGGAGTGCTAGATGTGAGGGAAACTAGGGTCTACGGAACCCACTTACCTTCAGTAATAATTCCCAGGGTACCCTCTGCACCAATGAATAACTTCGTTACGTCGAAACCCGCCGAAGATTTCCTGGCACGCTGTCGTGTTTTAATGACTTCTCCTGAAGGGAGGACCACTGTCTGTTGAGGTTGTTGTGAACTTCAGCAAAATGATCAAGTTAAAGTTGCAAATATATGCAACTCCAAATACCGATCATAAAATAGATAGGATTGGACAACATACAGCATTAAGGAACCACTCCCCCTTAGCCGTTCCATACCGCACGGCGTTCGCTTTCAGAAGGGTTGTCAGCCTTTTGTCAGATTGAACCAGGACGACGTACTTCCAGAACATCCGGTGCTCATCATTCCGCCGATCGTTGCTCCCGGTCCAGGGTCCAGCTAAGGCACATCATGTACATAGAGGGAGGTTGGAAAGAGCAGCGCACTCACAGGAAAGAATAGCGGAATACCTTTTGGCAAAGTATAATTATAGGCAAACGCTGGTTTCACTTCCCGAACCAAAACAATATGTATACCTACCCTTCTTTTGCAATGTTTCGTTGATCTCCATCCATCCGACCCCAGATTGACACACAATATCCGAGTCTTGTTCTATTCCATGAGATATTCCGCGAGTTTCATGCAAATACAACAGTCCACGGAGAACAGTCCAGCATTCGAAGTGATATGGACGGGTAGATTGTGACGGTCGGGTGTTAGTTATTTTGAACAACTCGGACGAAAGATACGAACCATGAATCTCGAGAATCTTGTTCATATTGGACATGTCGACGCAAATACCACCCACTGCATGCTATCCCGAAGTCAGTCATGAACGAACTTAGAATCCTAGAAGTGCGAATTTGGTTGAAAAAAGGCGGCATCGAGGAAATAAATCATGTATCTGCATAGGTGGCAAAGTGGTTTACGATGCAGAGGAATCAAGAGCTCACCCCCCGGTAACTCCCCTCAAGACTCGTTCCACCTGAGAATGGTATAATTGGCATCCGATACTTTGTAGCTACTTTGACGATTTTGACCACGTCTTCTGTGCTTCCTGGGTACACTACTACTGTGTGAAGAACACCTGTAGAACCCAACCGCCGGCGGTACATATACATAGTCAATAGCGATCCCCAGACGCAAATGTGAAGCAATTCGAAAGAACGATAGAAATGCGAACAGACAACAAAGTCCAAGACTGGCACACACCAGGATGATGATCGTTCTCCGAAAATCCGTGTATACGGAGGTCGTCTGGATCGGTGCTGACGACCCCAGATTCATGGCCCTCGGCACTGAATGTGCGCCTCAGTTCTTGTATGGCTTTTTGGAAATCTTCTGGGGTCCCATAAGTCGGTTCAACGTCCTCCGAGTCAGCGGACGCCTGTTGGCGTCCGAGACCAAGAGACACTAGTGGGGATGGCAAACTATCCGATGAGCCGATGGTGTAGCCTAGAAGAGTGCATGCTAAAGCACCCAGCAAAACTGGGAGTGATGTAGTTCGGGAATTTGCAATGGTGTTGTAGGTGCTAGCATGACGCGAACGTGGGGCAATCCTCGCAAAGGGGCGAAGGGTGCAGCTCACAACAGGAGTTGCACCTGTTCGGGACAGAATGGACCGGAATGGTGCCGACCGAAACATCAAGCTTCAGGGTCTTCGAGTGCGGAGTTGGGAAGGCGATGGACGAGCTCAGTTAGGAACCTCACGGAATACCAGCCGACCTCATAGGGGTAGGCACCCCAAGTCACAAACAGTGATAGGATACAACTGTGTAGACTATTGTATGTACCGCGGAGTTGTTTTCGACTGGTGTTTCATGATAATGACATAGAAGGGTTTGTGCTGCTTGGTGGGCCATCGGGTCACCACTGACCAAATACGTATAACGGTGAATCCCGCTTGCATCCCGTGCCATTTTCCTTCTCTTTCCTCGCCGACCGTGATCGCCAGGTAGCAACAGACGACCCTCTACTCATGTTTTCCGCCACTCGCCAAGCCGCTCGCACTCGAGTTTCGGTCCCTCTGCGAGCTACAAGACCCTGTGCTCCGTCGGTCTTCCGTCACCTCGCCCATCGGACCATCGTCAGTGCGTGATATTCAGTCTCTACTCCGAGTCGTTTTGGCCATTAAATAACACGTACTTAAATCAGCGAAAAAATACACTGAAGAACACGAGTCCGTCGCCTTCGATGATGCTACGGGTTGGGGTACCATCGCCATCACGGACCACGCCCAACAAAGTCTCGGAGACGTCGTTTTCGTCGACCTCCCCACCGTAGGGTCAAAATTCTCTAAAGGAGGTGAGCCGCGTTTAAACACACGTCTAGGGTCATGTGCCTAAGGGCTGAAACGAAACTTCTCCCGCAGAAACGATTGGTGCCGTGGAGAGTGTCAAGGCCGCTTCGGATATCGTTTAAGTGGATCCCTTTTATGCAATCTCGGAATACTCAGGGTTGCGCATGTAGTATGCTCCCATCTCAGGTGAGATTGTGGAAGTAAATCAAAGACTCGACAGTGAACCCGGCCTGGTGAACCGTTCGCCAGACGCTGAAGGTAAGCAATCAAAACTCGAAAATGGTACATGCCCTGAACTGCAAGAACTAGGTTGGCTCTGCAAAATCAAATTGTCTGAGCCAAAAGAGGTATGATTCTGAGGGTCTCTTCAAAGTCTTCTAGCTGATAAGGCTCGTAAATTACAAAGATCGATGAGCTTCTTACGTTGGAAGCATACGTCAAGACGTACGAATCATGATGATCGATGAACCCCCTGCGATGGAACGCATGGCCACAACTGCCATTAATCATACCTCTATTTTATACTGCAACGCAACAGGGCGAGCGACCTAGACTCCAGAGCGTGTAGCGTCACGCGCAATAGTTATTCATTTAAAATCATTCTCGGAGCCTCGGGAGCACACGTCCTTATGTGACTCCTGCATTATCCTATACTTACATGGACTGAGGCCGTCGTTCGCAGTACTCGCACGCAAGCAGGTAAAAAAGTACGACTCGGCGCTGGGAGCAAAGCGTCATGTCAACGCCAAGATGTAGGTGGCCTGATAAATCCCGATGAGGATGACCCGTCGCTCTGCCAGTTGACCTGGTGCGACGTGTAGCAATGATATTATGGACTAGCTAGGGTATATCTACACGACAATAGTCGAGGCTATATGGCCTATGCAGAAAACCGAGGGTTAGCTCTGCAGCATAAGCCCACGTCCAACGCGTACCTTGGGTGCTAAGCTGACAATCTTTCCCCAACCCTTCAACCGCAGATCTGCGCTGACAATCCCACCGATTCTCGTGCCCAGCATCTCCCTTTTGTTGTTTAACAGCACTGCCGCGTTGTCGTCGAATCGGACGAACCTCCCGTCGGGTCTTCTCACTGCCTTCTTGGTGCGCACGATCAAAGCGCGACGAACATCTCCTCGGCGGACTTTGAGCGCAGTCGCGGAGGCAGCCTGCGCGGCGCTAAGTGGGCGAGCGCGTTTGACGACGCAGACGATTTCATCGCCGACGGACCCCCAGCCGTTGTTGACTTTTTGTTTCAGCACGTTGACGCACTCGACGAGGAGAGCACCGGAATTGTCGATCACCTGTGCAGTATTGGCGCAGCAGCTCAGTAGCGATGGGATATTGGACGTACATTCAGCGTTCCTTTGAGGCCAATCATGACGGCGTCGGAAGGAGTGTGCAGAGTGAGAGTCGGGGGGATAAATAAGTCGCGCAGTTCCCACGTCAGAGCCCCCAATGATGGCAGATGTCAGAGTCCCTGAATGAGGAGCTCCGCAAGCCGCCTAAGCAACCGTTTCGCGTTTCTACCACCTCCCACGACCATCCCACCATAGTATCGTCGTCGAGAAGCCATGCCTGCATCGCGTCGCGGTAGTGGTAGCGTCGTTCTGCCTTCTGGTCAGACGATCGCGATCCACACTCGCACACAAGATGAGGAGGACCTTCCCCATGCCACCAAAAAGTACGCCCTTGTCATCTATACCCGCCCGGGTCGATCCTGTTGAGCCTCCTCGTGATGCAATCACATGCTTACACCCTTTGTGTCATCTCAGGACAATGGCGGACCATCTCCGGAAATACGAGACCTTGTCAGTCTTGCCCTCTATCCTTTGGTGGAAACTCGCTACTAAACCGCGTTCCACATTCCACCTGCTGTCTTCGAAAATCGTTACCCCGCATGGCATAGATTCACTCTGACACCTCAGAGAATGCGGATGATCGTCGAAGCATTCACCGAATCCCTTGAATTAGGATTGGCAAAGCCCAACCAGATCGTGGTACGCACTCCTCCCATCTACGCCGTTCTTTCTCCCTCTTTCCGTATTCGTTTCGTTGCCTTGTTTTCTGGTGGTCCCTGAATGGAGATGGAAGTACCCTTAATATGGCGCTTCGATCAACCGGCTATCAAGAATCTGTAGAACTGACGTGGGAGGAGCCAAGCTCTCACCAGTCGTCCTGTCTGTATACCGTTCCTAGGGTTTGGGAATAAGCGCGTCGATCCTCCCATGTGCACGCGTTCGCTTGTCTCATGTCCCTATATGCGTCTTCCGAAGGGGAATTGAACTATAATCTGATGGGGTTTGAATATCGTCTAGCCCATGATCCCCACTTTCGTCTTTGGGTGGCCATCTGGCCAGGAGACTGGAGACTTTTTGGCCGTGGATCTTGGTACGTCCCGTCTGTTCACCCTCTCGGTCTATCCTGACTCGTCCTTGCTATATCCACCAAACCATACGTTAATGCCTGACTGTCACCACTAATCCGGTTCCGCTTCCCATCTTTGTAATTGCCTTGTCGTGATACTCGCTGCTAGGTGGCACCAACCTCCGAGTCTGCCTCGTCACTCTGCAAGGCGATGGCAAATTTGAACTTACCCAAACCAAATATCGTCTTGCCGAAGAACAGAAACACGACGACGGGCAAAAATTATTCGATTTCTGTGCAGAATGCTTGAAGACATTTGTCGAGTCGAATACGGGTGATGGTCCGGGTATGCTGAAGGAAGGTCAAGTGTTGCCTTTGGGATTCACCGTGAGTAGTACATTCTTAGGTGTATATTCGAGGCAAGGGGCGCCGGAAACTGACTTTTTGACGCTCGGTTTGTGTGACTGTTAATAGTTCTCCTATCCATGCACGTGAGTCTGGCTCTAACTCCAGGACCCAAGCTGTCTGAGGCATTTTTTGTACTAACCATGACCTGGTTCGATATTTTGGCAACTCATCATTGACCACGTAACGACCTTGCGGATTGGTGCTTTATGTCGTATGGGGACATACGCGTCTGCTATCGCGTCCTGCATTTCTTGATGAAGACAAGAACGGATCGATCATGGTGAACTAATTCGTTGGACGAAAGGCTTCGGCGCATCCAATACGGAGGGGAGAGATGTCGCTGAGATGTTCAAACAGTCTCTTGCAAAGCATGTGCGTTGGCTTCACCATGCTAATTGTGAAATCACCTCTAAAAGTCAACTCCCGTTAAGAACCTTCCCGTAAACTTAACAGCCCTTATAAATGACACCACCGGCACACTCATCGCCTCACACTACGTCAACCCTAGAACCAAGATAGCTGTCATCTTTGGGACAGGTTGTAATGCCGCATACATGGAGCATGTTAAGAACATCCCCAAGATCGCGAACTTGGGCCTTCCTCCTGATGCCGACATGGCTATTAATTGTGAATGGGTACGTTACGCGTCCTTTCATTGTTCTGTATGGATCTCGAGGGACGATTCCTCGTTTTCAAGGGTGCTTTTGACTCCTTTGAGCATGAACACCTCCCACGGACGAAGTACGACACGATTGTCGACGAAACATCAAACAAGCCTGGTGAACAAGCATTCGAGGTGAGAAACTCTTCGCGGCTACACATTGGGGATCATCTGTTTACAGTGATCGGTTGTTTTCCAAATACCCCGCCTTCCACGTACTAAGAAACTCATATCGGGTCGATATTTGGGTGAAATCATCCGACTGGTCCTTTGTGAGCTTATAGACGAGGGTATCCTTTTCCTCGGTCAGAATACATACAAGCTTGAGAAACCGTATTGTTTTGATACCGCCTTTTTGTCTCTGATGGAAAGGTGAGGGCTTCTTTCGTTGCTCTTTTCTCACCATCTATCGACCCCCGTTCAACTTTGGCTGATATCTCGGCAGTGACCCGACGGACGAGCTTCTCATGATCATTGGCATATTCACCCATTTCTTCGCCCTTGAGACGACACTAGCCGAACGACAATTTTTCCGAGCCCTCGCTAAACTGATCGGGCGACGTGCAGCACGACTGAGCTCATGCGGAATTGCAGCGATTGTCAAGAAAATGGGATATCTGGAGGAAGGGTGCTCTGTAGGCGCCGACGGTAGTCTGTACAACGTATGTGATCCTCTTGGCTTTCTGTGCTCCTTTTCCTCTTTTCCCGACAGGACATTAATTGTTTCCCTCTAAATAGAAATATCCTGGTTTCGCAGACAGGGTACATGAAGGCCTTCAAGACA